>NW_027019541.1:5705876-5724872 GCF_013076305.1 Rhopilema esculentum | reverse complement strand
TCGTCTGCTATAATATCAGCACTGAAACAGTTTTCATTTTCTTCATTGACTTGCTCAGCCAGCTTAGCAGAAGAACATGTTCTTTCGCCTTGCAAGTTTGCAACTTCTCTCATAAATTTCTTCTCATATGTTGCTCCCACCGGCAAGATATTGTGGTTCACTTCTTCTATAACATTCCCATCAACGTCTGGATTCATTTCATCATCAAACTCAATACATATATGATCAGATTTTGATGAGACAGTTGTATCAAAGTCATGAAAGTCTCTCTCTGAGAAGATAACATCACAACTGTGAATGAAATGTTTAGCTTGAAGATGATAAAGCTTATACCCCTTTGCTCCAATTGGGTAGCCACCCAATATAGCTTGTTTTGATTTAGCAGCAAATTTATGACGATATTCATCAGCAATGTGCAACCAAACACTTTAAGATTCAACATATTTGGCTTTACACCATACCAGCATTCAAATGGTATCTTCTTATTAAGTGCAACTGTTGGGCTGCAGTTTCTCAAGAATACACCTGTGCTAACTGCTTCTGCCCAAAATGAAGTTGGTAATTTAGCATGACGTAACATAGAACGAGCTGTTACCAAAATTATCCTATTCATGGGCTCTGCAACACCATTTTGTTCCAGATTCATTGGAGTTGTTGTTTGATGTATAATTCCTTTTCTCTCGTGTATTCTATGAATTCTTTGGAGCAATATTCACCAACATTATTAGTACGAAGTATCTTGACTTTATTCCAAATCTCATTGGTTGTTAAGTTTACAAATTTTTCGAATTTTTCTAGCACTTCACTTTTTGCCTAAGGAAGTAAACGTGGATATACCGAGATGCATTCGATAAATGTTACGAAGTACTTTGACTTTCCAATCGATTCCAGGTTAATTGGTCTGCAAACGTCACTATGTATTGTTGACAATACCTCAGCTGCTTGAGATGATGATGCTTTCGGAAATGCATTGTGATGCTTTCAAAGAACTATGTCTAAAGACAACAAAGAAGCGAATCTTTTTTATGTCGCTTTAGTGGCCTCAAAATCCTGCCCTACCAGTGAACAGATTGCACCTGGTGTTTTCTAAATAATTGCGTCGGGTTTTTACAGATGTGAGTTTGCTGAGGAACACATTGGGCACATATCCCCCTTTTTCCAAAATTCAGTTTACCTGCCCCATTGTAGCTCACCAAGTTTCCCATTTTTTCAACTTTATAACCAAAAGGTGCCCTTGGATTGCTTAGAAGCTATACGAAGTGAGCACGCAAAGTACCTCCTCTTTTGATCCTGCCACAAGGCCTCTGAAACCTCTCGGAAGCACTACAAACAACCAAGCCAGAAAATGAGGTTTATATAATTGTAGCCAGGCTTTATGTAACAGTCTTTTTTAACAATAATAGAATGATATGATTCCTTATCTTTGCCAAATATTACTCAGTTCCAAACAAAATAAATGCTCCCGACTTTTACAAAAAATAAAAAAAAATCTCAGAATTTTCACCATTCAATACTTGTAATCTTTACAAGAAATACGTTATATTTGATTCAAATTTCATTTAGCGTTAGTAATTTCAATAAGTTGGCTTTATTTAGCCTTAATATAGCTAAGGAACCAGGGAATTCTACAAACTTGCCGGACGCAGATTTTCTCAGAATAATACACGGATTGCAGAAATTTCCTAATTGTTTCGCGGGATTCTTAACCTGCTCTATGTTGGATAAGATTTCATCATCGCATGTTTTTATCTTGTTAATATATAAGTTGTTCATAAATAAACTTATATACATTCAGAGGTGGCGCCAGAAATCTTCCGACAGAGGGGTTGGAGCTTCCGACAGGGGGGGGGGGGCTAAATTGACTAAAATATGCAGTTTTCGTACGTTATTTTGTCAAACTTGCTCCGACAATAACCTAAAATTTTCTTCCGATAGGGAGGCTAGATGCTTCCGATAGAGGGATTGTAGCGCCCTAGCCCTCACCTGGCGCTACCACTGTATACATTCTATTGCCCAGTTGCCCCCTAGCTGCTATTTTTGACCAGAAAGTACTTATTTCAACATTGTAAGGGCGTGTATGTTGAATAAAAGTTCTTCAGCATGAAACTGTCTTTCAGAATATGTACATATAATGTGGTTTTAGCGACATCAAAATTTGAACCCCTGCTGATCAGTGCGCCATATGGGATTTGCCCAAATAAGGAATTCCCAATCAGTGGCGGATCCAGACTACCGCCATTACCGTTCGAGCGGTAGTCAGATTATTCAAAAAATTATAAAAAAAAGGATCATTTTCATGTTTATCCTACTACTTTAATTAAACCATAGTTAAAAATTGAAAATATTTGATCGCGCTGCAAACCAAGCTTTCCTTTCTAGAAACATGCCTGAAATTTACCACAGAGACATTTTTTAATCCTTATCGCTATGGAATTGCGTCCCAATTGGCCGAGTCACATGTTTGCAAATGAAAGGCTAGCATGGGGGGATGATGAAATCATGGCTTGCTAGCTAGGGGGGTTGAGTCTTTGTAGAGCGGATTCGAGCTGCACTGAGCGGTAGTTCTCCTGCCTAAACCAATCAAATCATCAGAAATCACAGCCAACCTGGGGTGATGCATACAAATTTTGTTGACAACCAATGAACAACCGAGTTGACTACCGCTCAGATGGGGGTTAAGTAGTACTGCCGCTCAACACGGCTCAAACGTTACAGAAAGATGGGGGGATGCCTACATATTCTGCAAGTGGGCAAACTGTAACTTCAAAGCCGATGTGACCCATTATTTTGTACAATACACAACTATTCGTAGGAATTTATTTTATGAGAATATTGAGACTCAAATATTCTAAAATTTAAGAAGGCATCAAAATTAAAAGTCAGGCCCACAATGTTCGCCAAAAGTATGATTCTTTGTTTAACAAAAGTTGCCCTCAATAATTGCAAATTTTATCTGGCTTTTTAAACTTATAATTTCCAACAGGTCTGATTTTCATAAGTAATTGTGCGACTAAATGCGAGTTTTAGGCGACACTTCAAAATTCTACCAAATGTATCTTTTTTCTAATTCTATGGTGTTTCTCGGCTAAATGCTGTAAATTTTTTTTGAATATCCATCCTCAGAATATTGAACAAGATTATTTATTTCTTCTCAAGCTTGTTGTAAGGATACATGAAATTTCAGTAAAGCACCGCTTGTCTCTTGAAAATGGTCTACATAAGAAGTTATAGAAAGCAATAATCATTTTAGAAAACCGGGTGTGACCAGGAAATGGGTGTGGTCTAAAGGGTGTGGTCAACCCCTTATCTCATTTCGGCGGTAGACAGATTTTTGGCTGGATCCGCCACTGCCAATGTCCAATTGATGGGGCTTTTTTCTGGTTATCCCAGTATCGTATTGAACCTATGTGCCAAATTACAGCTTTTTAATATTTTTGTCCGGGTAAAATCGTAATTCCACCACACTATATTATCGATTTCATCAAATAGAGACATCTTCAAGATTTCATCAAAGGCTTTCCGATATCTTTCAACGCTTTAATTTAAAGGAAGCAGTTTTGTTTAGAGCATCTTCTTTCAAGCTTTGTGAATTTTAGAATTTTGCTTTCGCTTCATTGGCAAAAGTTGCAAGAATTTCGACATTACATTGATTTTTTATTTCAAAGATATGAAAAATAGCCATCTTAAAGTTTCTATTCCTGATTACTTTTTTTTAAATGTCTTATTAAACATAGCATCTTATAAGGATACTCCGTTTGTTAGCTTTAAGTTTATCCAGCTTGTAAGATTTGATTATTTTAATATGAAATTGCTTTCTCTCAAAAAATTGAAGAAATAAAGGCTTGTTTTTGTCGTCAAAAATTGTCGAAAATTTTTGTTTTTGATGAATTCTTTTGGAGGTGTAACTTGAAATTTTCCTCAAATTTGTCAGAAATCGATAGATACCAGATTCAAAAGCTTGAATACTTTAGTGTCCTTACTTCAGCCTACTATGCACAAATGAGTTTTACAGGTCATAACATAATACTGTGAAAAAGCGATACAATTATTGCAAGTGATCTCTTCCACCAAGAGATAATAGAGGAAAAGAGACAAACAGCCAATTTAAGTCAAATGGCGCCTTTAGAGTAAGGACCTTCTGTTATTTTGATAATAAAGACTTGCAACCACAACCTTTTATATTCTACTTGATTGTTTAATTTCAATACCAAGAAAGATGTTTAAAGAAAGCAGGACTTTGATACAATAAAGGTAAATAAAAATCGATTCAGAAATGTGCCTGCAGAAATGGTTACTTGGATGCCAAAACGACGGGGGTGTGCACTCCTAAGATAGTTTTTGTGAACCGAATTTAGAAAAAAGAGCTAAAAATGATACCCAGCTTAAGAATTTTTGGATTCACTCAAAACTTCATTTCTACTGTATAGATAAATTTGTGCTCAAAGACTGTCTCAAAAATCACCCTTTAAACATACCTATAAACACACTTGAAAGTATCAATAAATTATCAGGAAAGATGTCCAGTTTCTGGTTTTCCATATACTTACCTTAAAACTAGGAATGGTTCATAATCCCGTCATAGATGCACTCACTGCTCAGCCTTAGATTCGGCGGTGATCGTCTATGTAATTATCACAACGGCAAGAAGGCTTTCATATTCACCCTCGAACTCAATAAATGTATCTTTGTCCTCTGGAATCAGGTTTTCCATATTCTTTCATTCAATACAGCTATTATGATAATGTAGAAGATTTATGTAGAATGTAGAAGACTGAAAAGAAACTTGGAATATTTATATAGTAAGGCAAATACATGTATGATCTTTATAGGAGCTCATATTAAAGTTTGTTTGGGGGTGTAATTTGCTGGAATCAAGACAATGTAAATTTTGACAATTTTGTAACACAAGTTTGTTCTCACATTTGTACTCAAATTATCCAAACGACTTTAGATTTTATCAGTTGAACAGACACCCGGCCTTAGAATAAATGGCTGGAAATGATACTCGGAAAGCTTTTTGATTTGAGCAAACTTTTTCATCAAATTTGTAATCCAATCTTTTTTGAACTGCTATGCAGTTTGTTACAGAATCTTTTTAAAGTAGTTCTTCATAATTCTGCTTAATTCTTTGGTCAAAAAAACAAGACATTCATATGAACAGGATAATTATGATTTAATTCAAACTCTGTTTAGAAAGAAATCAATTTTCTACCAGAAACTATCATTAGCTACCCTTTTCACATTGTGTTTATTTTTAATGAGTTTTGTTGCCTTCTTTGAGAAGCCATTTAGGTCTACTTTTGCAACCTAATAAACATTGTTGGCAGACCGTTTGGTGAAAATATTTTTCACAAGTGAAAAACTGCCCTCATGGATGAGCTTACGAGGGCTATTGCCCATCTAACAATTACTTGGTAAAGAATCTTTCAAGGCCTAAGGGGTGTATTAGGGTATCATCTTCCCACGACAGCCTTACATTTGATCTTCTAAATGTGTGGCGATTGCCAATTCTAATAACGCTTTGTTTTCATAAGCAGTTGGAACTTTTAGTCAAGGATACTTAGACTTATTTAGAAACTAACTTTACCGTAAGTGCTCTTCCTGTTTGTAAATGCTCTTAATTACTTTTTTCCCTTTGTGTGATACATAGCGTGTAACTTTGATAATTGTTCCTTTAAAGCTTGTTGAAGCTCTCTATATTTTTTAACGTTTTTCAATTTGGCAATTCAATTTGTTTATCTGTGGCCTTTAGGTTTGATAAATCTAGGGATCAAGGAATGATGTGAATAGCTACCACTTTAAATGAAAAGCTATCATTAGAGTATAATTTTTCTGCCATTTTGTCCTACATTCCTCTGCATCGGTTTCTTTGACCATCTACTTTCCAATGTCTTGTTGCTTGAAAATTTTTAATGTAATCTTGTGCTATTGCACAAATATTTTGCGAGTAAGTGCATTATCTTTCAATGCTAAGTGATAAATTTGAACCAGGCACCAAATCAGGAACCAGGAATCAGGAACTCATTTTTTTTCTTTTTTTTCAGTGGAGTCTGAATACAGATAAGACCAGGTTCATTGCTTGTGAATCAAGTAATAGTGTGGTAGACGGTAATGTTATAACACCATTTATCGCTACAAATCCAGCCAAACAAATAACCCTCAGAATAACTTATACTTTAAATTGCTGTTCAACGAAATTGTCCATTGGTGTCTATGTCCTTTTGGGCTCAGGTGAAACATCTGCGCCCAGTGCTCAAAGCTTCAAGTACATTTCTGCTTTAAAGAATACCTCATCAATGAATCCGTCATCTAGAGCACAGTTTACATCAGCTATTACCATTGGAATGGAAGGAAAGACTGGACTTTTTATTGCTTTCAGAGATCAAGGAATTTGTGGAAGACTTGATTCATTTCAACTCAGTTACATAGAATGTCCAAGCTCAGCTGGGGAATTAATGTCATTTCCATCTAAAAATGCAGCTCCAAACAGCACAGTTTCAGTCCTAAAGGTGCTTGGAACATGCTTTCCCAATGCTGATGTCCAAATTTCACAAGCAGCTAATTACATGTTTTGTTATACAAATGGTTCCACCAAGGTTAATGGTGGCTGTCATTGCAAAGCTGGATATGAATTTCTTTTTTTTAACAGTTGTAAAGGTGAGTCTATTTAATAAGTAAGCGTATATACATATATAAAACTTTCTTTTCATTCATTCCATGCACTCATGTTTGTTCTTAGCACAAAGCAACTATCGCGTCATCACAATCTCGATAATTTTGCTCCCGCACTAAAAATCGGACAACAATCAATTGAACATGCAAAGTAAACAAAGTAACTTGGTGTTTTCTTAGACCATCTTTTGTGGGAAGAGCATGAAAACGAGATAACATCATCCTGTTTTGGAGCTCTTGCCATAGTAAAAAAATTCAAAAAAATCATGCCAATGAAACTTGAAAAGCAAGTTGCTAAGTTGCTAATATTATCCAAATTGGATTATGTCGATGCCGTATTTCATTCGCTTTCATTGAAACTACAAAAACGACTACAAAAGGTGGAAAATGCAGCCGCAAGTTGTTTCTAGGCCGTTACATTAAAGAAAAGGATATCATATCACTAGGCAGGATACATTGACATATCATTGAAAGAAAACAGTAAACATCTGAGATCAAACTCTGCACCGCTAATTGCAACTTTAACCAATTCTAAAATTTTGAGGAACAATGCAGCTGATATTTTTAACAAGATACCAAACGCGATAAGAACTTCAAAAACGAAAGTCGAAATCTCATCAAAATCTAAAGAATATTTTCTTACTGAAGCAATAATTTGTTTGCTTCAGTAAGAAAATGGGGGCTGTTAGTTTGATTCAGAAAGAGAAGAACATAACTTCTAATTTTAATTTATTTTTAGCCAAGTTTGTAATATCGTAATTCTTACTTTTATAATCTTAATTTATTTTTAATCACAATTGAAAATTCTTACTTTTTAGATTTTAAATCACCTCTAGTCAAATTTAGCTATTTCAATATTTTCTTTTCAGATTAATGTAACATAATATAAGAGTCTGTTCATGTCACTTTTGGGATGGAAGGCACAATGCAACGTCAATAATTTCCTTACTTTCTATCCAAGTTTTGTAATTCTTCCTTATTGCATTTAATGATACCTGCTCAGCAAAGCTACAGCCCAAGTGTTTATTGCTTGGAACTTGTTACTTCAATTGAGCTTCGATTTCAATACTAATCTTAGTCATTTTAGAAATTCCTTTCTAAACTTATCTTCATTTCGTCTTCCATCACTCCACCGATTTCCCAGATCCCCAAGTACTTGTAGCCATCATTCTCAACATTCCTCATCAGTTCACCCACCATCTGGCAGCATAACTCCTTCATGGTCTACCGCGTTCCCCCTCTTCAGGATTAAGAAACCACATTTTTTAACACCAAACTCTATTCCAACATCTTGGCTAAACAAGTGTACTGTTTTCACTAAAGAATCGATTTGAGAATCGCTTTTACCATAAAGTTGCAAGTCGTCCACTCATATGCAGCTTTTAAATTCCTAAATACCAGGCTTAACGGTATAAGACAAAGCACAAACAGCAAAGGGGACAAACTATCACCCTGGAAGATCCCTCTTCTAATGTGAACATGACATAACCTTTCTCCACAATATGTTAATCCCGTTTTCAAGTGAGGCATACTTCGACGAATAAATTGTTCCGCTTTCCTAGTGACACCAAATAGTTCTTAGCACTCGATGATTGTGGCACCATGTCGTATGCCTTTCTATAATCGATTCAGGCCATAGCGAAATGGTGTGTCTTCTCTTACAATCTTTCAGGACCATTTTGTCTATTAATAACTGATCTTTAGTTCATCTCCTTTCACGTTTGCAGCCTATGTGTTCATTAGGTAAAATGTTGTTGCTCTCTAAGAATGCATACATGCTTTCTGCGATTATCCCAGTCATGAGCTTCCACAATAACGGTAAACATGATATAGGTCTAAAGTTGTCTACGGCGTTTTCCTCTGAGGGATCTTTCTGACATAGTATTGTTCTGCCTTTTGTCATCCATACAGGTAGCTCTTCCTCTCCATTCAAGATTTTATCCATCTGTTTAGCTATTCTGGCACCCTGTTGATGGCACGCTGTTGGCTTTTTCACCCAGAATCCCTGCACTCCATCAGGTCCAGGAGCTGTCTAATTTGGCATCTTTTTGCATTGGTCTTTTACTTCAACCTTAGAAATATGCATGTCCTGTTGTATTGGGTATGTCCCAGTTTCCTTGATTTGTTGTAACCATTCTGCTTGTTTATTATCCTTTTTTGCATCATCCAAGATTCCTCCCCAGAACTCTCTTCCTTCTTCCGCATTAGGTAGAATCTTTTTTAATTAGGTATATCCATCAATTTTCTTGAAACTTTCCTACATCAAATTCATAGGAGTGTTATGGTGATAATTTTTGTTCTTTATTGCCATGCTTTTACAGAATGCCCCGCAAAGAGTTTCAAAAGTGCTGCTGGCAACTTTAATTGCACCAGATGTGGTGCAAATGTTGAGGACGGACTGAAGCCCAGGACAACACCTTGTAAATGCAACAATGGATATTACAGGCCACTTCGATCTAAAAGTGTTCCAACTGTCGACTGTGAAGGTGAGCTTAATAGATTATTGATTTCTTATGAAAGAGAATGAATAGATTTACGAACCCATAAATACATTGAAACAAGTGGCTAGAAGGTCATTTACTTGTTTCACTAAAGATTCATCTCAAACCTTCTCTATCACATCATACCATTGTAAATATTTTATTTATTTCTGCATATTGGGGCAAGATATCAGTTGCGCTCAGAAGCTTTTAAGCTTTCCATTAAAATTTTTCCCTCTTTGACTATGTTAAAAAAATTTTCGGTCCTAATTAAATCCTTTTTTTCCATAAACGTGAACCATGGAAAATTTTTCATTTTATATCATTGCTTTCTAATGTGCACAATTCTCTTTTCACTTTAATATTACAGATCTTCTATCTTTTTTTCCCTCTACTGAATTTTTACTCAGCTATCCAGCTAGGTGCTAAATACTCAATGAACACTCGGTGCTAAATACTCAATGAACACTCGGTGTTCGGTAATCTTTTTGTATCATTTTAACTTCCATTTTTGATTCTCAATTTTTTGTTATCATTTTTAATCTCAATACTCGTAAATAAATATGGTTTTCAACAGCGCCACCATCTGCTCCAAATGTCGTTAGGGCAAAACAGATTGGGTCAAAGTGGATCTTATTAGAATGGATGGTTCCCATGGACCAGGGGACTGGAGGCAAACTGAGTTACACGATAAAAGCAAGCTGTACTAAATGTAAAATTCCACCTGACTTTACAACATCTAACCGTTTCTTCAATGTCACTGGGCTGAGCGCCTACACACGATATGACGTCAGAGTTTATTCCATCAACAATGTAACTGCTGCCATCGGCTTCGACAAAGCTCAGTACAACAGCACTTCAGTTTTGACTGGATCAGGATGTGAGTGAACGTTTGGCTTGAGTTACTCTGTTTGCTTAATGATTTTTTAATGGTCAGCTTTTGATTGAAAACATTCTGTTTTTCTTTTTTGCAAGACTCTGTACCAACTTATCGCGTATACATTCTTTACTCTGGAAAATTTGAAAAAATTGTTCAATGGTAGCAATGTCCGTGTATTGAGATAGGAGCCTAAATGAGAAAGTTGAGCTTTTTAGCGAGTTGATTTCACATTTGTTTACTTTGGGTAAATATCCTAACAGATATTTTGTTTGTTTATGTAGCATATCTCATTTTCAGTGCCTTCGGAGGTTCAGAATCTTACTAAATGGACAAACTCTGATGCATCAGTGACAATTTTCTGGAACGAGCCATTGACCAAGGGTGGTGATGATCTGCGATATTTTGTCACTGTTAATGGCGAAAAGGGAATGTTTACCACCAAGCTGAAATACACTGTTAAACAAGAGCAAGAAACGAAGAAGTACACTGTGTCTGTAAGTATGGGTTTTGATTCCCTAATTTCATACCAATTTCCAGAAACAGAAGTCTCTCAACCTACATGAAGAATGATTTTAGGTAAAACTCCCATACAAACATTTTAACTTTTTTCGAAAAAGATTTTGAAAGATTTGGTTCGAAGCCCTGTGAAAGCACAAACTCTTTCCAGCACAAACTGCTACAAAAAGAAATCCTAACTGCTTGTGACTTTGCTATTGGGGGAGGGGGGGCGTCAGTCGTGACACTCCCCTTGAGAAATGGTTCCATTGGACAAACGATAATATAATAATATATATAATTATATATATATATATTATATATAAAATAATAATAATAATAATAATAATAATAAATATTATTGTGGCTCACTAACTTTTTCGGCAAATGGGACTTGGAAACCCCCCTTGATCACAATAGCTAGCGAAAGGCCTGTCACTTTGAGAGAATGTGTGTTTACTTACTTATGCTTCTTTTATTTACAACCATTTGATACTGAGGCTTTGAAACCTAGTAAATGTCTTGAATTTAAAAAAAAGAGTCTTTAAGTCATATATTTGCCCTACCAAGACTGACAATATTAACTTTATGTAGATGTACTCGTGTAGAACGTAGAAATAATTTTTTACTATCAAATTAGGTAAAGTCACACACGAGCGCTGGATTTTCCAAAGAAGAAGTTATCAGCTTTGAAATTAAAGGAAAAGGAAAGTATTAGCCAGTGGAAATCAAAATTGTTATCATTAATAAGTCATATTTTTTAATTCTCCGCAGGGTTTTTAGTTTTTCATATCATATTACCGTGACATATGAATTGTAAACTTAAACCATATCTTATTGTTAACCAAGGTGGTGATGATATGTCCAGCTTTTTGCAAGCCTAGCACAATGTTCTTGGTACTGTTACTTGCTTTTATTTTTCATAAAATCTGCTGATATCTTATCATTTTACCTATGGGCCATTAAGCAAGCAATGCCTAATTGTCAGCCTAGCACAATATTCTTTGTACTGTTTTTTTACTTTTAAATGATATCTTCTTATCATATTGGCCATTGAGCCAGTCAGTTCTGTTGAATTAAAGGCGCCCTATAAGTCACCTTGAGTGACGTATGAATAATATATGGAACTCTATTTACAGGTATTTCACTGACTTTGGTCATTGCTGTCGTAGTCACATTGTTTGTTTTACTGTTGATTGCTGGCGCTTTCGTTGTATATTTCTATCGAAGGTACGTTTTTTCTGCTATGTTAGTTTTAATGTTTTCAAAAAAAAATTTATTCCAGTTCTCGTTATTATGGCTCAGCTCATTTACCAAAACCATCATGCAATTACCATAATTGCTTCTTTTTAGCACCTTTTGTTCCATTTTTTCAAATATTGTTTTGCAGAAATCGGGTTCTCCGTACGGTTTCTCTGAAGTTATTCCATATGCGCCACTCTCGCCCCTTTGCCCTTTTTCCTCGAATGACTCTTTGAAATTTCACTCTACTCCTCTAGGATATGCGTATAGATTCACTCTTTTTTTGACTTACTCACAGGCACGTAGATGCCTGAGGGTGCGGGGGTGTCGCACCAGAGAAAATTTGCATAGCCAAAAGAATTTTTCTCAATTCACAAAGATAATAACAAAACCGTGTAGTGTTAAGCGTCTGTAAATAAAATGTAAGTGCAAAATTACGATTGGCTTGTTGTCAGTCAGAAATTTAACACCTTTACCCCCCCCCCCCCCCTAAAATATCCGTCAATTCAGTTCCCTGATCATTAGCTGTCATTTTTATTATTCAATAATATTTTGTATCTTTGTCAATAAACAGTCTTATTTTTTTCTGCTTATCAAGGCGTCATCCAAAGCATCTTCAACCTGTTCGACTTGAAAACGGGGAAGGTTCGTAGCTGTTAAAGATTTCTTAGAAATTTTCACTGTACCCAGTTGTTCTTTCCGTATATGGCGAATTTGTTGATTCATTTTCAGTCGTCTATTTTCGAGCCATAGTTTCTTCGATCAATGTTGGTATTTTACTTCCATAACAGTTATTACTTCCTATAATCGTTTCTCTCAATGATTACATTTTGACTGCTATTTTCAGCCAATTACGATTTCAATTATTGTGCTTTTTTGGAGAAAAATATCTTTCATAAATATTGTGTTTAAATTATGCAAAGTTCGACCTGGCTCTAAGTCTCTCTTACATTGTTTAGTGATTCTCCCAAGTGGAAAAGGCGTTCAGGTTTATATTGACCCGACGACATATCAAGATTTGGAGGACGCTGTGCAGCAGTTTGCTAACGAATTAGACCGAAGCTGGATCAAGCTAGATCGTCTGATTGGTGGAGGTGAGTTGGTTTAAAGTTAGTTTAAGAGCATGGTTCTTCTGATAGTTGCAAAGTCTTAAAACGTTTTATCTTGGTGGCAGATTCTTACAACTGATATTTGCATTCGCGAATCTAACTACGGTTTGTTTGTGTCTCAATGATTAAGCACCTCAATGGTTTAGCGTTTCAATTTCCAATTTTTAACGATTCAAACAAAGCTGTTCAGGTGAAAGACAAGTGCCATAGGTGCAAACCTATTCTGAAATTTGGTCTGTTATCTACCCAAATTACTGATGATATCTTCCTCGGCTCTCTCTTCTTTGATTCATCACAAATAATTTTCCACTTTTAGTTTTACATATGTGATATGACACCGTCTTCTGTTGAAGATACCAGTGCTGCGCAACTTTAAGCAAATTAGGGCTCACCCTTTAGACACTTGATGGAGTTTTCCGTTTTGCGTTCTGACTAAATCTTCTAGTTTTTCAAAAATAAAACCATTTTATGGTACTAACTTAAAAAACGTCTTCGGTAAGCTGTGATGAATTTATTGTATTAAATATTAGATTTTCACAAGGTTTTAGGGCTGAAACTAGATGTCAGGCCCTGGCAAGCCATTTTCTTGGTTTGTAGGCTAATTTCCGTTGCTGTATACTGAAATGCGAATCAAAAAGGAATTGTCGAATTTTATGAATATTCTGTAATTAAAAATTATTCATAGGTGAATTTGGTGATGTGTACAAAGGAACTATGGAAAAACCTTCCGAAAAAGCACAAATTGTCGCCGTCAAGACACTCAAGGTATAAGTTTGTGATCTTTCGTTGACAAGTAGGACAAACAAGTAGGACATCAAATCATTTTCAATGTAGGTTCTAAATACTCTTACACTCCCCTTTCCAAAGTATTCGAATTGTTGGGTAAAATTGGTGGCCTAACCTTTACTTACGACAGTTAAGAAAAAAATAATAATCAATTTTTGGCGGGAAAATCAAGTAATAGCGTCAGAAAACTGACAAAATAAGCAACCAGGCAAGTTATAATATTTTGTTCTGGGAAACTTTACTGTGAAAATTATTTTTAAAAGCTGAAAAAATTATTTTTTATGGGCAATGGAAAAAAACGCGAAATATGAACGAAGCAGAGCGAATTGTCACAGTGTTTTTACCCCAGACAGTTCTGTAAACGCCGCAAATTGACCTCCATCCTCAAAGAAAACCCTCCCGAATGTGTAAGAAAATTTATAGGTCAATTTTTTTAGAAAAAGCAGCTGTCTTTCTGGGTGTTTTTAATTAGCAAAAACTTACGTTATTGTTTTCTACCTTTTTGTAGTCAAATGCAAATAAGAAAGCAAGAGATGACTTTTTGGGAGAGGCAATGTATATGGGACAATTTGATGACCCAAATGTCATAAATCTCGAGGGTGTGGTCGTTAAAGGTATATAAATTTATTTGCTTTGAAGACATATCTTTTGCAGGTTTTTTGATAGATTAGCAGATTGCTTTGTTTGTGAGCATGCAAGCCGATTTCTAGCTTGTGTACTCTTTGAAATCTATCTTGCCAATTTTTCCTGTCGTTCCGGAACACATATATTACGTCGTCTCCCAGTTTGTCTGCCAATGCTTACAAATTCTTCTCTCTTCTTTCTAGACCGTCCCATATTGATTGTCATCGAATTCATGAGCAATGGATCGCTTGACTCCTTTCTACAAGTATGCTAAATTTCAATTTACTTCTTCAAATTGTTGCAAAACCTAGTTATTGAGTATGTAGTTAAACTAATTTGTAGATTGAAATGTCAATTATTGACAAACAACCATTCACCAATATCTATCATCGCTTCCTTTTTTTTATTTTACATTTTTTCTAAGAATACATGCAAAGCGAAGATTTAGGCATCTGAAGAAGCATTGAATGCCGGGTCGAAATGTCAGTCAATTTTAACTTTGTATCAAATATGTTCGTCCTATCTTCCACTACTCTATGTCTTTTGTGGCTAATTGAGTCTCTCAATCTGATGAAATGTAACAGAACCTTCTATATTTCCGCAGGAAAACGATGGTAAATTTACTCCACTCCAGTTACTAGGAATGGCCCGGGGTGTGGCGTCTGGAATGAAGTATCTTTCTGAAATGAGCTACATCCATAGGGTAGGTGTTGGCTACATCCACAGGGTAACTTAAATCGAAAGCGTCGTGAACGATAACCGTGTACTGCCTTTTAAAAATTGAGATTCAATCAGCAAAATTTTCTCTCATGTATTGTTGCAGAAATAAATTTTGTAGTATGGGATGTTTATTTTCATAGTAATTTTGCCCACAGCTGGTAAATAGACTACGACCTTCAGCCATTTCATGTTCCCTGAGTTTATTTAGCAGGGTTATCCGCTGTTATTTATCATAGCAGGACTTAATAAATGTTTTGCTTTAGCTCAATTTTTCATTGTGTGTATGTTGTTTGCCTAAGGCTGAGATTGAGCCTAGAGCGTTTAGAGATGACTGGAATGCGCTCTTGAATGCATGTAAATAGTTCAGATTGGTTCTTTTTCTAAAAAATACCAGTAGACTATTTAGGCTTGGTAGCTGGCAAATGTGATATTATTTTAGCAATTGCAATGGAATAGCAAATACAGCTGCGTTTAATTTTATCATGTATTCATCTGGAAAAAATTACTTTTTCAACAATGGCATTTTTTGATTTGGACAGTGTGAGCATGGTAGTTCTTAAGTATTGCCCTGTTAAAATACTTAAGTCTTAATTTAACTTATGTTATTATTTCAGGATTTGGCAGCCAGAAATATTTTAGTAAATGATGACATGGTTTGCAAGGTTGCTGATTTTGGAATGAGCAGAGAATTGAGCGAGGAAGATACATATAACACAACGGTAATTAAATGTTTCATTAACCCTTAAAAATCAAGAAGATTTTAATTCTATTAACAGATGACAATCAAATGTCTTTGAATCACACTAAATTCATATCAGGTCACCTTATCATATTTACTGCTTCTTCAAAAGATGTCATACTGGAGAAGTGCAATCATTTGTGGGTCTATGTATATTTTAATCTCGTACATGTATTGAGATTTTTTACATATCAAGCTCAAAGTATGTTTCTGAGCATATATTTATTGAAGAAAAGTTTTCTCTCTTTTATCAATCACTATTTAACTTTTGTGGCAGACACATAACAGAATTGAAATTCTTCAGGATGCCACTAAATGTGAAATTAGACTTCATATGTTGGCCAGTAAGAGTAGACGTAAAAATTTTACCTCTAAGCAATTGACCATTTTTAGTTGGGCGACATCTATGCATGGTTGTTGTTGTCAGGTTCGATTAACCATGTGACTCATCGTTGCAACTGAATCTACTTTGCTACCATTCATTGTAAACCTTTTTTGTCTAAAAACAATTTCACTATAGTTCCAAGCTGGTAGGCGAGATCCTTTATGATATAGCTTAACTTAATTTTTTACAGGGTGGCAAGATCCCTGTTCGATGGACAGCACCGGAAGCAATCCAGTTTAAGAAATTCACCATTGCCTCGGATGTTTGGAGTTATGGTATCCTGCTTTGGGAGATAATGTCATACGGAGAAAGGCCATATTGGGACTGGGGCAATTATGAGGTATAATCACGTTTCTTTCTAATATACCTATTCACCAACAGGGAAATGTTTTTTATTTCATATATCTATGTATCTCCCGCCTGGGCAATGGTTTTTACAAAAGTTGATAAATTGCGATTTCAAATCAATACTCTACACCTGAAGAAAAAGTCAGGGCTATTTGGTTAACTCGTTATTCAGAAAATGATTGCTTAACCCTTGTTATTTGATCAGGATGCTATCTCGCGATTGAGATCTATAGATTTATTTTCTAAATAGGGGGGGGGAGGGGTATGGAGGGGTATTGTCTCTGTCTGTTTTTGAAATTCACATCCATTACCTTGCTTCGCAAAACTTGAAAGATGCTAATTCTACAAGATTTAGAGTCATCTTGACTTACCTGCGGCGTCGACTATTCCTTGAAACATGATCTGGGCCTAATATTGTTGCAAGGTTGAATACATGAGAATATTTAGTAGGGCATTGTTTTCCAATGTTCAAAAGTTTTGGCAACCATCTTGTGTACTTCTTTTAAAAGAATCAAGCAGAGGAAATTTTTTGAAAAGTTTCACGTTATATTCGTGGAATATAAACAATAATAAAATGAACTTTTGTGATTACAAATAAGGAGAGGACAAGTACGAAAGGTTTGTCCAATTCTCTACGGAATTTTTTAGCAAGTAAACAGACGTTAATCAAGCTGTTGGAAACAAACATATAGTTACACAGGATACTTTAAGAAACAACGCCTAAGAAGGAGGAATATTTGTCTCTTACATACGGGGCTTCATCTTCTTCAACTGTTTTGTGACTGTTGGTGCATTCTTTTCTGAGCTGTCACGCGTAGGAACCAATTTAAGCCTTGGTTCTCTTTTTAGGTGCTTGAGCGTCTGGCTTCTGGCTACAGACTTCCTCCACCAATGGTATGTTTTACGTTTAAAAGTCTCTAGGTTTTGTAGATTTTTACTATATGCTTTTCTTTGATCAATTACACAAGATATGTCAAATATGTCATGCTCTGTTCTTTTTATATCGAGGCTACACCTAGCTTAAACATTGTCTGCTCTTTGTTCTTTTCGTTGCTTATATTTGTGAGCTTTATCTGCTTTAGACCTTGAAATCTTTATCGAGGTGCTACAATGCCGACGTAAAAGCAGTTGAGTTTTCCTGATCCATAGACTTCCTTGCAACAACATCTATCGCAGAGGGGTCTTTCTGTTGGGTTATGTATTTTGATTCAAAAAATAAATTAACTTGCTTAAAATGCAACCATACCCTAAATTTCTTACCAATTATTTTTCTTTAAGGCTTACCTGTCTTTCAGATTCCCATTGCCCTAGTTTCATATTTTCTGATCATGTGCATAATGTACCATTTGTTATCCAAACCATAGATATTAAATAGATATCCCATTCTGCCAACACTGGTATTGGTATGTTAGCAAATGCAACTCCACCTTTAGATGCGTCTCGTTTGCATATATTACAGTCCTGTGTATTCTAATTCTACGCAGTGTTTGATTCGGTCAAGTTTGCTTGATCACAGTACAATACGCTAGCTTGCTTCACGAAGCCCCTTTTTCTTCTCACAGTTTGTAACCTTTGAAATGTTTTTCTCTCTTCTTGCTTCCCAGACTATCAGACTTTCCTTTTTCTAAACGATAATCTACATGCTTGATTTCACCTCCTTCTCTTCTTACCCCCTTCCTCCTTACATAAACTTACATTGGCCTCAGATCTCTTTTCAACGCCTCCCTCCTTTCTTTTGTCATGGCTTTGCTATTGGCCCCAGACCTTACATAACCAAACAATTTATGTTCACTGTTTCTGTGTTTATCAACGCAACTTTTGCTGTTTTATTATCTAAATTTTAAAAGCAGCTGTTTACGATTGAAAATCTCTTGCAGAGCTGCCCTAAAGTTGTGCACGATCTTATGTTATCTTGCTGGCACAAAGATCGCGTGAAAAGACCGAAATTTAAGGACATTCGTGGCACGATTGATAAGTGGATCCGGAGTCCGGAGTTGCTGAAACACGAGGAATCGGTTGTGACAAGGCGGTATGTTGCAATTAATATCCTTTCAATATACAAGAAAACTATGAAAACAATCTTTTGGTGGTACAAAACTTGTAAATGGCTTTGAAAAAAGCAAACATTTAGTAAACTAAAGCTTTTCGTCTCACACTCTTCAGAGTTTAAAACGTCAGATCATAGATCGAAAACTCTACGCTAAGAAATATATATACCCAGTTGTGGATCGAAGTAGGCCAATCAGAAACACGAGCACATGTTGTAGGACGCACCACCCAAAGATTGGAGGATGAATAAAACAACATGTTCCATCTAATATTAGAAACAAAACCCATCCCCAAAGAGAACAGCCACCTCGGTCTTGCAAATCTAAAATTACAACTAAAACCTGCGATTCTGCTATCGGGCAGCATTTGCTAGAAAACCCAGATTGTGCAAAAAACTATAATGGCGACATGTTTCGGATTATTTGTAAAGCCCGATCGTCGTTCCACCTAGCAGTTTTAGAATCTAT
>NW_027019541.1:5693900-5705776 GCF_013076305.1 Rhopilema esculentum | reverse complement strand
CAGGCTTAACGGTATAAGACAAAGCACAAACAGCAAAGGGGACAAACTATCACCCTGGAAGATCCCTCTTCTAATGTGAACATGACATAACCTTTCTCCACAAGATGTTAATTCAGTTTTCAAGTGAGGCATACTTCGACGAATAAACTGTTCCGCTTTCCTGGTGACACCAAATAGTTCTAAGCACTCGATGATTCATGAGTGTGGCACCATGTCGTATGCCTTTCTATAATCGATTCAGGCCATAGCGAAATTGGTGTGTCTTCTCTTTCAATCTTTCAGGACCATTTTGTCTATTAATAACTGATCTTTAGTTCATCTTCTTTCACGTTTGCAGCCTTTGTGTTCATTAGGTAAAATGTTGTTGCTCTCTAAGAATGCATACATGCTTTCTGCGATTATCCCAGTCATGAGCTTCCACAATAACGGTAAACATGATATAGGTCTAAAGTTGTCTACGGCGTTTCCCTCTGAGGGATCTTTCTGACATAGCATTGTTCTGCCTTCATCCATTCAGGCAGTTCTTCCTCTCCATTCAAGATTTAATCCATCTGTTTTGCTATTCTTTGATGGCACGCTGTTGGCTTTTCACCCAGAATCCCTGCACTCCATCAGGTCCAGGAGCTGTCTAATTTGGCATCTTTTTGCATTGGTCTTTTACTTCAACCTTAGAAATATGCATGTCCTGTTGTACTGGGTCTGTCCCAGTTTCCTTGATTTATTGTAACCATTCTGCTTGTTTATTATGCTCTTTTGCATCATCCCAAATTCCTCCCCAGAACTCTCTACCTTCTTCCGCATTAGGTAGAATCTTTTCTTTCCTTGCCTCTCCATTTATTTCCTGGTAAAATCGCTTCTGATCTGTATAGAATAATCGATTTTTGTCTGTACTGCTTTATCCTTTGATCATACCTATTAAGTTTTGTTTTCTTTGCTGCTACACTCTGTTACAGCTCTTCTATAGCAACTGCTAGTCCTTTTCTATCTATCAGATATTTATTCTGCAGGAAACTGAATTTCCCTTCTTTTCCCAGCTCTCCTCTTTTCTTTCTTTCTATTACTGCTATGTCTTTGTACAGTGTCACGATGTCATTTCCAATTCTCCTCTTCCACCATTCATTGTTTATTTTTGACCCTCTTTTGTTCTTTATCCCCAAACTTTTTCCTACATAGATCATAGATGCTAACAGCTTTCGACAATTTGTTTGTCTCAGATAAACTTTTGGTCTCGATATATTTCAACACATTGTTGACTCTCCTCGTCTCCTCTTCTATTCTTTGTTTATCTACTTTCTTAAAATCAAAAACAATTTCTCTTTCTGTGTTATTTATCAACTCTACTATCCTTCTCACCATCTATGTTTCTTCCCCCGTTGCTAACTTAACCTCAGTCATTACCACAATTTCAGACACAAAATTGTCTCCGTTTTGCTCATTCTCCACGGCGCTCTCTTGGCATCTTCGGCAATTCCTGCAATTCATTCTTCAAAATATGTGACTCTCTCTCCATCGATAAACAACGAAAACGGTATCTCATCTCCAAACTTGCCAACATTGCCATCTGTACTACACAAAAATAAACCATGCATAAACTCGGAATTACATCCTTTTTAATTTACTTTTCATGACCACGCATAAACCCGATTTTTGTAGTTTTTTCTTGTAAAACCAGGCTATCCAATTGCAAATTACCTTGTAATAGTGAGATTTATAAATGTGGTTTAGGTTGAATTGAAAATGAAATGTTTCCATTATTAAATAATATGATTTCATGAGCACTATGATAAAAGATTTTTTATCTTCTGTTGATTGATAAAGGATCTTGTAAGTTATTTGTAGACCAGAAATTTCCAGTTCAATAAAGATAACAATTGCGAAATTATTTAAGGAATAAAGTTTCCAGAATTTGTATTCTGTCACCTCTTTACCTATTGTATTTGTTATAAAAGCTGGACTCTTCACTCTTAACTCTTCAAAGCGTGAATTAACTTTTTGATGTAAGTTAGCTCGTTGATTAGTTGTCAATACAAAGAGCTTAAACTTTGGAAACTTTTAAACTAGCTTCTCGGGATCTTGCAACTGCATTATCTATGATACATTCTAACACAAACTTAACCACCGTTCTCTGTTCTTTACAACAAAGTTTAGAGAGTCAAAGATGTTAAACTAATATTTTGGTCATCTTCCCTTATATTTAAATCCAGCGCAACGATCAATAAGTATCCCATTGTAATAAAACTCCTTTTTATTTTAGAAAATCTAGATTCTTGAATGCAGCCATATTCATAGTCATATTCAAGTTCAATGGAATGGGGCTTTTATTTTAGACGGCTAGGGCTTATATCCATCAATTTTCTTGAAACTTTCCTTCATCAAATTCATAGGAGTGTTATGGTGATAATTTTTGTTCTTTATCGCCATGCTTTTACAGAATGTCCCGCAAAGAGTTTCAAAAGTGTTGCTGGTAACTTTAATTGTACCAGATGTGGTGCAAATGTTGAGGACGGACTGAAGCCCAGGACAACACCTTGTAAATGCAACAATGGATATTACAGGCCACTTCGATCTAAAAGTGTTCCAACTGTTGACTGTGAAGGTGAGCTTAGTTGAAAAAGATTATTGATTTCTTACGCAAGAGAATGAAAAGATTTACGAACCCATAAATACGTTGAAACTGAAGGTCATTTAAGCCAATTGTTTCACTCACGATTGATCTCAAACCTTCTCAATCACATCATACCATTATAAATATTCAATTTATTTCTTAATTTAGCAGCTCTGTGGATGCACAAAGGGGCGAAATATCAGTTATATATCAATGGCACTAAAAAGCTTTTAAACTTTCCGTTAAATATTCTCACTCTTTGATTTTATAAACAAATTTTCCGCCCTAATAAAATCCTTTTCCCTATATACACGAATTATGCAAAACTTTTCATTTTCGGCTCTGGTCCTTTTTATATTATTGCTTTCTAATGCTTTCTAATTAAAATTTCTCTTTTCACTACTTTTCTATTTTTTTGCCCTCTGACTTTGCTACGAGCTAGGTGCCATATATTCTTGTCTTTTTGGCTTTTTGTCTATTTTTGATTCTCAATTTATTCTTATCATTTTTAATCTTACAAATTGTAAATCAATATTATTTTCAACAGCACCATCATCGGCTCCAAATAACGTTAAGGCCACACAGATTGGATCAAAGTGGATCTTATTAGAATGGACGGTCCCCATGGACCAGGGGACTGGAGACAAACCGAGTTACACGATAAAAGCAAGCTGTACTAAATGTAAAATTCCACCTGACTTTACAACATCTAACCTTTTTTTCAATGTCACCGGGCTGAGCGCCTACACCCGATATGACGTCAGAGTCTATTCTATCAACAATGTCACTGCTGCCATCGGCTTCGACAAGGCTATGTACAACAGCACTTCAGTTTTGACTGGATCAGGATGTGAGTGAACGTTTGTCTTGAGTTACACTGTTTGCTCAATGATAATTTAAGGGACAGCATGTGATTGAAAACATTCTGTTTTTCCTGTTTGCAAGACTCTGTCCCGACACATCGCATACACATTTTTTACTCTAAAAAATTCCAAAAATTGTTCAATGGTAGCAATGTCCGTGTATTGAGATAGAAGCCTAAATGAGAAAGTTGAGCTATTTAGCAAATCTTTTTTTGAGTTGATTTCACATTCGTTTACTTAGGGTAAATATCCTAACAGATATTTTGTTTGTTTATGTAGCATATCTCATTTTCAGTGCCTTCGGAGGTTCAGAATCTTACTAAAAGGACAAACTCTGATGCATCAGTGACAATTTTCTGGAACGAGCCATTGACCAAGGGTGGTGATGATCTGCGATATTTTATCACTGTTAATGGCGAAAAGGGAATGTTTACCACCAAGCTGAAATACACTGTTAAACAAGAGCAAGAAACGAAGAAGTACACTGTGTCTGTAAGTATGAGTTTTGATTCCCTAATTTCATACAAATTTCCAGAAACAGAAGTCTCTCAACCTACATGAAGAATGATTTTAGGTAAAACTCCCATACAAACATTTTAACTTTTTTCGAAAGAGATTTTGAAATATTTGGTTCGAAGCCCTGTGAAAGCACAAACTCTTTCCAGGACTCTGCTACAAAAAGAAATCCTAACTGCTTGTGACTTTGCTATTGGGGGGAGGGGGGGGGGCATCGGGCGTGACACTCCCCTTGAGAAATGGTTCCAGTGGACAAACGAGGAGTTGCTTGTCATCTAGGGGTGCTTAGTCGGCAAATTTCCAATCTTGTCGGCAAACACAGGATGGCTCACTAACTTTTTCGGCAAATGGGACTTGGAAACCCCCCTTGAGCACAATAGCTAGCGAAAGGCCTGTCACTTCGAGAGAATGTGTGTTTACTTACTTATGCTTCTTTTATTTACAACTATTTGATAATGAGGCTTTGAAACCTAGTGAATGTCTTGAATTTAAAAAAAAGAGTCTTTAAGTCATATATTTGCCCTACCAAGACTGAGAATGTTAACTTTATGCAGATGCACTCGTGTAGAACGTAGAAATAATTTTTTACTATCAAATTAGGTAAAGTCACACACGAGCGCTGGATTTTCCAAAGAAGAAGTTATCAGATTTGAAATCAAAGGAAAAGGAAAGTATTAGCCAGTGGAAATCAAAATTGTTATCATTAACGAGTTATATTTCATGTTTCTTCGCAGGTTCTTTAGTTTTTCGTATCATATTACCGTTGCATATGAATCCTAAACCTAAACCATACCTTATTGTTAACCAAGGTGGTGGTGATATGTCCAGCTTATTGCTATTCTAGCACAGTCTTCTTGGTACTTTACTTGCTTTGAATCTTCGAGACATCTGCTGATATATTCTAGTCATTTTACATATAAGCCATCCAGCAAGTAATACCTAATTGTCAGCCTAGTACAATGCTCTTTGTATTGTTTTTTACTTTTAATTTTCGCTGATATCTTCTTATCATATTGGCCATTGAGCAAGTCAGTTCTGTTGAATAGAATGCTCCCTATAGTCACCTTGAGTGACGTATGAATAATATATGGAATTCTATTTACAGGTATTTCACTGACTTTGGTCATTGCTGTGGTAGTCACATTGTTTGTCTTACTCTTGATTGCTGGCGCTTTCGTTGTATATTTCTACCGAAGGTACGTCTTATGTTAGCTTTAATATTTTCAAAACAATTTTCATTCCCGTTCTCGTTATAATGGCTCAGCTTTACCAAAACCATCAACAAAACTGCCCCTCAAAGAGAACAGCCTCCTCGATCTTGTAGGTCTAGAAACACTGTTAAAACAAGATCAGACGAAAAAGCTTTCAGTGTGTCGTAAAATATTTGCTTTTTTCAAAGCCATTTTCAAATTCTGTACCGCAAAAAAACGGTTCAAAACAATCATGCAATTACCATAATTGCTTCTTTTTTTAGCACCTTTTGTTCCATTTTTTCAAATATTATTTTGCAAAAATCGGGTTCTCTGAGGTTATTCTCTGAAGTTATTCCATATGCGCCACTCTCGCCCGCACGTAGATGCTCGAGGGTATGGGGGTGTCGCACCAGAGAAAAAAATTCTAAGTCGTACTGAAATTGCTTATTTCGGTCGAAGAATAATTTGCATTTCGTTATAGCCAAAAGAAGTTTTCTCAATTCAGAAAGATAATAACAAAACCGTATAGTATTAAGGGTCTGTAAGGTAAGTGCAACTTAAGAGTGAAATTATGATTGGCTTGTTGTCAGTCAGAAATCTAGCACCTTTTACCCCCCCCCCTCCCCCTAAAATATCCGTCAATTCAGGTCCCTGATTATTAGCTGTCATTTTTATTATTCAATAATATTTTGTATCTTTGTCAATAAACAGTCTTATTTTTTTCTGCTTATCAAGGCGACATCCAAAGCATCTTCAACCTGTTCGACTTGAAAACGGGGAAGGTTCGTACACATTCGCTGTTAAAAATTTCTTAGAAATTTTCACTATACCCAGTTGTTCTTTCCGTATATGGCGAATTTGTTGATTCATTTTCGATCAATGTTGGTATTATACTTCCATAACAGTTGTTACTTCCCATAAATGTTTCTCTCAATGTTTACATTTTGACTGCTGTTTTCAGCCAATTACGATTTCAATTATTGTGCTTTTTTGGAGAAAAATATCTTTCATAAATATTGTGTTTAAATTATGCAAAGTTCGACCTGGCTCCAAGTCTCTCTTACATTGTTTAGTGATTCTCCCAAGTGGAAAAGGCGTTCAGGTTTATATTGATCCGACGACATATCAAGATTTGGAGGACGCTGTGCAGCAGTTTGCTAACGAATTAGACCGAAGCTGGATCAAGCTAGATCGTCTGATTGGTGGAGGTGAGTTGGTTTAAAGTTAGGTTAAGAGCATGGTTCTTCTGATAGTTTCAAAGTCTTTAAACGTTTTATCTTGGTGGCAGATTCTTACAACTTATATTTGCATTCGCGAATCTAACTACGGTTTGTTTGTGTCTCAATGATTAAGCACCTCAATGGTTTAGCGTTTAAATTTCGAATTTTTTAACAATTCAAACAAAACCCGTTCAGGTGAAAGACAAGTGCCATAGGTGCAAGCCTATTCTGCAATTCGGTCTGTTATCAACCCAAATTACTGCTGATATCTTCCTTTTCTTTGATTCATCACAAATAATTTCCCACTGTTATTTTTCATATGAGATGACACCGTCTTCTGTTGAAGATACCAGTGCTGCTCAACTTTAAGGAAATGGGGGCTCATCCTTTAGACACTTGTAAGAGTTTTCCGCTTTGTGTTCTGACTAAATCTTCTAGTTTTTCAAACATATAATGCTTTTATGGGACTAAGTTAAAAAACGTCTTCGGTAAGCTGTAATGAATTTTTTGTTTTAAATATTAGATTTTCGTAAGGTTTTATGCCTGAAACTAGATGTCAGGCCCTGGCAAGCCATTTTCTTGGTTTGTAGGCTAATTTCCGTTGCTGTATAATGGAATGAGAATCAAAAAAGAATTGTCGAATTTTATGAATATTCTGCAATTAAATATTTTTCTTAGGTGAATTTGGTGATGTGTACAAAGGAACTATGGAAAAACCCTCTGAAAAAGCACAAATTGTCGCCGTCAAGACACTCAAGGTATAAGTTTGTGATCTTTCGTAGACAAGTAGGACAAACAAGTAGGACATCAAATCATTTTCAATGTAGGTTCTAAATACTCTTACACTCCCCTTTCCAAAGTATTCGAGTTGTTGGGTAAAATTGGTGGCCTAACCCTTACTTACGACAGTTAAGAAAAAAATAATAATCAATTTGTGGCGGGAAAATGAAGTAATAGCGTCAGAAAACTGACAAAATAAACAACCAAGCAAGTTATAATATTTTGTTCTGGGAAACTTTACTGTGAAAATTATTTTTAAAAGCTGAAAAAAATTATTTTTTATGGGCAATGGAAAAAAAACGCGAAATATGAACGAAGCAGAGCGAATTGTCACAGTGTTTTTACCCCCAGACAGTTCTGTAAACGCCGCAAATTAACCTCCATCCTCAAAGAAAACCCTCCCGAATGTGTAAGAAAATTTATAGGTCAATTTTTTTAGAAAAAGCAGCTGTCTTTCTGGGTGTTTTTATTAGCAAAAACTTACGAAATTGTTTTCTCCTTTTTTTGTAGTCAAATGCAAATAAGAAAGCAAGAGATGACTTTTTGGGAGAAGCAATGTATATGGGACAATTTGATGACCCAAATGTCATAAATCTCGAGGGTGTGGTCGTTAAAGGTATATAAATTTATTTGCTTTGAAGACATATCTTTTGCAGGTTTTTTGATAGATTTGCAGATTGCTTTGTTTGTGAGCATGCAAACCGATTTCTAGCTTGTGTACTCTTTGAAATCTATCTTGCCAATTTTTCCTGTCGTTCCGGAACACATATATTACGTCGTCTCCCTGTTTGTCTGCCAATGCTTACAAATTTTTCTCTCTTCTTTCTAGACCGTCCCATATTGATTGTCATCGAATTCATGAGCAATGGATCGCTTGACTCCTTTCTACAAGTATGCTAAATTTCAATTTACTTCTTCAAATTGTTGCAAAAACTAGTTATTGAGTATGTAGTTAAACTAATTTGTAGATTGAAATGTCAATTATTGACAAACAACCATTCACCAATATCTATCATCGCTTCCTTTTTATTTATCTTACATTTTTCTAAGAATACATGCATAGCGAAGATTTAGGCATCTGAAGAAGCATTGCATGCCGGGTCGAAATGTTAGTCAATTTTAACTTTGTATCAAATATGTTCGTTCTATCTTCCACTACTCTATGTCTTTGTGGCTAACTGAGTCCCCATTCTGACGAAATGTAACAGAACATTCTATATTTCCGCAGGAAAACGATGGAAAATTTACTCCACTCCAGTTGCTAGGAATGGCCCGGGGTGTGGCGTCTGGAATGAAGTATCTTTCTGAAATGAGCTACATCCACAGGGTAGGTGTTAGCTACATCCACAGGGTAACTTCAATCGAAAGCGTCGTGCACGATAACCGTGTACTGCCTTTTAAAATTTTCTCACGTGTATTGTTACAGAAATAAATTTTGTAGTATGGGATGGTTATGTTCATAGTAATTTTGCCCACAGCTGGTTAATAGACTGCGATCTTCAGCCATTTCATTTCCCCTGAGTTTATTTAGCAGGGTTATCCGCTGTTATTTGTCATAGCAGGACTTAATAAATGTTTTGCTTTAGCTCAATTTTTCATTGTGTGTATGTTGTTTGCCTAAGGCTGAGATTGAGCCTAGAGCGTTTAGAGATGACTGGAATGCGCTCTTGAATGCATGTAAATAGTTCAGATTGATTCTTTTTCCAAAAAAATACCAGTAGACTATTTAGATTTGATTACTGGCAAATATGAAATAATTTTAGCAATTGCAATGGAATAGCAAATACAGCTGCGTTTAATTTTATCATGTATTCATCTGGAAAAAATTTCTTTTTCAACAATGGCATTTTTTAAATTTGGACAGTGAGAGCATAATGGTAGCCCTTAAGTATTGCCCTGTTAGAATTATTTTGATCTGTTAGATTAAGTCTTAATTTGACTGAGTCTTAATGTTATTATTTCAGGATTTGGCAGCCAGAAATATTTTAGTAAATGATGACATGGTTTGCAAGGTTGCTGATTTTGGAATGAGCAGAGAATTGAGCGAGGAAGATACATATAACACAACGGTAATTGAATGCTTCATTAACCCTAAAAATCAAGATGATTTTTATCCTATTAACAGATGACATACAAATGTCTTTGAATCACACTAAATTCATATCAGATCACCTTATCATATTTGCTGCTTCTTCAAAAGATGTCATACTGTAGAAGGGCAATCATTTGTGGGTCAATGTATATTTTAATCTCGTACATGTATTGAGATTTATGACATATCAAACTCAAAGTATGTTTCTGAGCATAAATTTATTGAAGAAAAGTTTTCTCTCTCTTATCAATCACTATTTAACTTTTGTGGCAGACATATAATACAATGGAAATTCTTCAGGATGCTTCTAAATGTGAAATTTGACGTAATATGTTGGCCAGTAAGAGGACACGTAGAAATTTTACCTCTAAGCAATTGGCCATTGATAGTTGGCGACATCTATGCCTGGTTGTTGTTGTCAGGTTCCATTAACCATGTGACTCATTGTTGCAACTTAATCTACTCTGCTACCATTCATTCTAAACCTTTTCTGTCTAAAAAATATTTCACTATAGTTCGAAGCTGGTAGGCGAGATCCTTTATGATATATTTTAACTTAATTTTTTACAGGGTGGCAAGATCCCTGTTCGATGGACAGCACCGGAAGCAATCCAGTTTAAGAAATTCACCATTGCCTCGGATGTTTGGAGTTATGGTATCCTGCTTTGGGAGATAATGTCATACGGAGAAAGGCCATATTGGGACTGGGGCAATTATGAGGTATATTCACGTATCTTTTTAACATACCTATTCACCAACAGGAAAATGGTTTTTACTTCCTTTCTACCTATCTTCCGCCTGGGCAATGGTTTTAACAAAAGTTGATATATTGCGATTTCAAATCAATACTCTACACCTGAAGAAAAAGTCAGGGCTATTTCGTTAACTCGTTATTCAGAAAATGATTGCTTAACCCTTTTTATTTGATCAAGAAGCTATCTCGGGATTGAGATCTATAGATTTATTTTCTAAATGGGGGGGGGGAGGGGGTATGGAGGGGTATTGTTTCTGTCTGTTTTTGAAATTCACATCCATTACCTTGCTTATCAAAACTTAAAATATGCTAATTCTAGAAGATTTAGAGTCATCTTGACTTACCTGCGGCGTCGACTATTCCTTGAAACATGATCTGGGCCTTATATTGTTGCAAGGTTGAATACATGAGAATATTTAGTAGGACATTGTTTTCCAATGTTCAAAAGTTTTGGCAACCATCTTGTGTACTTCTTTTAAAAGAATCAAGCAGAGGAGATTTTTTAAAAAGTTTCACGTTATGTTCGTGGAAAAAAAAAGATAATAAAATGAACTTTTGTGATTACAAATAAGGAGAGGACAAGTACGAAAAGTTTGTCGAATTCTCTACGGAATTTTAGCAGACGTAAATCAGAGTAAACAGACGTAAATCAATCTGTTGGGGACAAACATATAGTTACACAGGATACTTTAAGAAACAACGCCTAAGAAGGGAGAATATTTGTCTCTTACATACGGGGCTTCATCTTCTTCAACTGTTTTGTGACTGTTGGTGCATTCTCTCCTGAGCTGTGACGCGTAGGAATCAACTTGAGCCTTGGTTCTTTTTTAGGTGCTTGAACGTCTTGCTTCTGGCTACAGACTTCCTCCACCAATGGTATGTTTTAGGTTTAAAAGTCTCTAGATTTCATAGATTTTTACTATATCCTTGTTTTAGATCAATTACACAAGATATGTCAAATATGTCATGCTCTGTTCTTTCATATCGAGGCTACACCTACCTTAAACATTGTCTGTTCCTTGTTTTTTTCGTCGCTTATATTTGTGAGCTTTATCTGCTTTAAACCTTGAAATCTTTATCGAGGTGCTACAATGCCGACGTAAAAGCAGTTGAGTTTTCCTGATCCATAGACTTCCTTGCAACAACTTCTATCGCAGAGGGGTCTTTTTGCTGTTGTACTCTTAGTTAAAAAGCTGATGGCAATCATAGATGTCACATGCTCTGTTGGGTTATGTATTTTGATTCAAAAAATAAATTAACTTGCTCAAAATGCAACCATACCCTAAATTTCGTACGAATAATTTTTCTTTAGGCTTACCTGTCTTTCAGATTCCCATTGCCCTAGTTTCATATTTTCTGATCATGTGCATAAAGTATTATATTAGATATCTCATAGATATTAAATAGATATCCCATTCTGCCTTCACTGGTAATGATATGTTTGCAAATGCAACTCTTCCTTCAGATGCGTCTCGTTTGCATATATTACAGTCCTGTGTATTCTAATTCTACGCAGGGTTTGATTCGGTCAAGTTTGCTTGGTCACAGTACAATACGCTAGCTTGCTCTACGAAGCCCTTTTTTCTTCTCACAGTTTGTAACCTTTGAAATGCTTTTCTCTCTTCTTGCTTCCCACAATTTCAGACTTTCATTTTTCTAAAGGTTATAATCTACATGCTTGATTTCACATCCTTCTCTTCTTACCCCCTTCCTCCTTACATGAACTTACATTGGCCTCAGACCTCTTTTCAATGCCTCCCTCCTTCCTCTTGTCATAGCTTTGCTATTGGCCCCAGACATTACATAACCAAAAAAATTATGTTTACTATTTTTGTGTTTATCAACGCAACTTT
>NW_027019541.1:5679158-5693800 GCF_013076305.1 Rhopilema esculentum | reverse complement strand
ATAGAATGGGTTTTTTTGAGGGAAATAATTGTCTATTTGACGATTTTTTGCAAGACTTTAGGGCTTATTTTTTGTCAATTTCTGGTCAAAAGGGCAATTTTTTGAAAAAACCAGCTTTTTTACTATAATCAGTGTAAACTGTTTAATTTTAGATAAGAAATGGGGTTTTTTAAGGGAAAAGAATTGTTAAATTTGACGATTTTCAAGCTAGCTTTTTTGTCCAAATTCTGGCATCCAAAAGGGGCAATTATCTTGAAAAAAACCATTCTTTTACTATATACAAAAGTGGAAACCTGTTAAATTATTAAGATAGAAAATGGGTTTTTCTTGAGGGAATATGTTTAAATTTGTGATTTTTTGCAAGCCTATAGCTTACTTTTTTGTCAATTTCGGATCCAAAAGGTATTATTTGAAAAACCAGCTTCTTTTACTATAATACAAGTGGAACTGTTAATATTATTAAGATAAGAATGGGTTTTTTTGAGGGAATAATCTGTCAAGTTTGGTAGATTTATTGCCAGCTTAGCATTATTTTTTTGTTAAATTTCTGGCATCCAAGACGGGCAATTTTTTAAAAGAACCAGCTTCTTTTACTTTAACTGACCAGTGGAACTGTTAAATATCATATTATAGAATTAAGAATGGGTTTTTTTGAGGGGAAATAATCTGTCAAGAATTTGACGATTTTTTGGAAACTATAGGCTATACTTCTTTTTTGGTCCAAATTTCTGGCATAAAGGGTTCAATTTTTTTAAAAAAGACAGCTTTTTTACCTATAATACAGTGAAGATGTTATTCTATTAAGTAGAAATGGGTTTTTTGAGGGGAAATTATCTTTAATTGACGATTTTTTGCAAGCTATAGTTATTTTTTTCAATTTTGGATCCAAACAAGGGCTATTATTTGAAAAAAACAGCTTCTGTTTACTATATAAAGTGGGAGTCTGTTAATATCTATTAAGATAAGAATGGGGTTTTTTTTGAGGGGAATAATCTTTAACTTTGAACGATTTTTTGGAAGACTATAGGTTATTTTTGTCCAATTTCTTGGCTCCCAACAGGGCAATTTTTTTGAAAAACCAGCCTTTTTTTGTTTTTTACTATAATCAAGGTGGACTGTTAAATTATCTATTAAGATAAGAATGGGTTTTTTTGAGGGGATAATCTGTAAGGATTGAGATTTATTGCAAGCCTGATAGCCTTATTTTTTTGTAATTTCTGGTCCAACAGGGCATTTTTTTGAAAAACAGCTTTCTTTTACTATAAATAAAGTGAATGTTATTCTATTAGATGAAATGGGTTTTATTTGAGGGGAAATATTGTTAATTTGGACGATTTTTTTGGAAGACTATAGGCTTATTTTTTGTCAATATTTTTGCATCCAAAAAAGGGCAATTTTTTTTGAAAACAGCTTTCTCTTTACTATAATCAAGTGTGAACTGTTAAAATATCTATTAGATAAGAAATGGGGTTTTTGAGGGGAATATCTGTCTAAATTTGACGATTTTTTTGCAAGCTATAAGGTTAACTTTTGTCAATTTCTTAGGCATCCAAACAGGGCAATTTTTGAAAAAACCAGTTTTTTTCTATAATAAAGTGAATGGTTAAATTCTTTAAGATAAGAAAATGGGTTTTTTGAGGGGAAATAATCTGTCTACATTGGTTTTTGCAAGCATGCTTATTTTTTTGTTCAAATTTTTGGCATAAAAGGGCAAATTTTTTGAAAAAACCAGTTTCTTTTAATTAATCCAAGCTAATGTAATATTATTAAGATAAGAAAATGGGGCATGAAAAACAACCCTTTTATGGCTAGTACTTTTTGCTTGGCTTTGAGTGGAAGCTTCTCTGAATAATAATGCTTTTGTAGCAAGTCTATAATTACTTTTTTGTGAAAATCAGAACAGAAAAGAGGGAATAACTTAAACATAAAAGCATCTACGTTAAAAGCAAGTTAAGAAACTGGTAAATGTTTATAGATGGGGTTAGTGTGTATTGAGCTTGAAATTCTGTCAATTGATTATTTATTGGAAGGCATACGTTTCTTTTTTGTTGGAAGATAGAGTCCATTGAAACAGGATTTTATGTAGGAAACAAGACTAATATAAGGGCGCATATAGTTTAGGTTGTTTTCTTGGGGGGTCTTTTTAAGAACTGAGTTTCGATTTTTTAGCCTAAAAATCATGGAAAATTCAAACTTTGGAAAACTGTACTGTACTTTTTTCAAAATTGGGTAAGTCAAAAAGAGATCTTATTATGGAAAACTTTATGAAAGAAATTATTTTTATTATATTTAATCTATTATTCCTTAAAAACTTAAGATATAATTATTTTAGAGCTTATTTAGATGAGAAAATTCTGATGGTGAAAAAATGAAATATAAAACTTGTACTCAGTGTAATTATATATATATGTTTTAAGGCTTAACATATACATAACATGTTATAAGACAGAAAAATAGATGATATGAGTATTGCGACAGTTTTAGATGTAGCCTTTTATGTGAGAGTGTGTTTGTTAAGTGAGGGCAGAATTTGAAAGTTTGACAAAAGGCACGAAATAGGATATCTAGACACACTACATCAAGCAGCTTTAAGGATTCCAAGGATCGTGGGGTAAATCGTTGAGGATCAGTATCTACAAGGTTTATGGAACCATTCATTATTTGCTTCTGCAGACTGATATACAGCCTAGTTAAATTTAATATACACTCTTCACGTATAAGACTATTTTTTTCGCATTAGAAATATTCCAGATGGATTTGTTATCATCAAATTTATTATCTGTATTATCATTATATAGGTTTCAAAAATGTTTCGACTAGTAAGTTTCACAGAAGATCAATCAGGAATTTTATAACAAAATAGCTTATGTCAAAAGTCTGATGATCAACTCCATTATCAATGCTTGGGCATTTATTCATCACTGTTGTCAAATCTAAGTTAATACAGAATTGCCTATCATAGTGGAATGTAAGGCTTTCAAATAAAGGTTCGGGAAATGGTTTTTGTAGGTTTTTATAAAAGTAAGATGCACTGATTTCTAAGTTTTGTTTTATTGATTCTTGAACAAGGACGCAAATTTTTTACTCTCATTTCATTAAGGATTTGTGATTTTAAATATTTAGAGTTAAACCTAGAGCCTTTTTTGGCCTAGATCGATAACTGTTATAATGTTGCTAAATGATCTCTTACGGAAACTCTAATCTTAATTGCAATAAAAAATTAATTTGAAAAATATTGTACATACAGTTGCAAGAATTTTGTATACTACTTTTTGGAAGACATTCAGGCTATTAATTGAGTTGTGCTATATATTGAACAGAATAGTGATGTTTAATGTGGAGCAGGAGAGAGAGATGTTAATGGTTCTTGGGCTACGATGAGTGTTTTTAAATGCAGATGCGAAGTTCAAACCGTATTGTTCAAACAGGACAAAAGGGTGTACTTGAAAATGAGACATACATGAAGACATAAAAAAATACGTTATAAATTTTGCAGAAAGTCTTTTACCAAGAAGGTGAGCTGTATACGTTTATAAGGAGATGAGTCCTTAGTGAATATTTAGTGTATAAAAGTCAATTTCATACTGGTATGACGCCGCAAGGTGGCCTTGATAAGGATTTTACTCATCGGTCAGTACTTCTTGTTAAAGATTGAGTCCATGGAAAAGGCTTCTATATAGGGGTTATTTGTTTCAGCGTGATGTTGCTGTTTACGTGATATTGGCATCGTTAATGATGAATTGCTATTGATGGAAACTGTTTGTCATCATACGGAGGTGGTCATAGTGACCATGTTTAAGGTCACAACAGATCGTCGTATAAAATCGTGATATCAGCGGATTGTTGCATTTGGGTATACCATAATTTTAATCATGATCATGTTATAAACTTCCATAGAAACAATTATGGAGAAAACCAACAAGTTACAAAGATAAGTTGGGAATGTTTTTGGTCAGGGATGCTCTAACCATAGTTATCCCAAATTCAATTTCTAAATAAAACGGCATAAAAATGTTCTTTCGTAGAAGCATCTTTACAATCAAGGCTACATACAAGTCGAACTGATAGTCTGAATTGGGTCAATCTTATTATGAATCATTGAAAACTACTGTCATGGACATTAGAGTGTGTAATGAAGTTTTGATGTAATTTAATAAGAATTGCTAAGGCTTAGATTGCTGGATTTGTTCTAATCAACTGATTTCCGTCAAATTGTAGTTTTCCATAATTTTGTTTGGGTGGCAAGCTTAATTCCTATATTTCAGATTGGATCGTGACTCTAAGATGGCCGGGTGGTGCTAGGCCTTTTAGTGAAGGTGTTTCGGATGTATCGTGACATCCAATGAATAAAGCCCATTTTTAGGTTTTCATTGCGCGTATCCAAATTGTGTACTATGATATAACAAGGAGAATAATAAGATGAGTAGTAAAAAGGCAGCCTCTTTATATTCTAGAAGATTGTAATTGAACACAATTAGCCTAATTCAACCTATTTAGGTAAGAGTTCAAAGGATTTTGGACTCAATACATTTATTTAGATTTGGAATCGATAGATTAGGGCGCTTTTCCGAAGTGGGGAGGGCACAGTCAGTGAAACGGGGGACCCATTCGAGAGATACAAATAGAGCTTAACACTGGTTTTTGAAATGGGTGGGTATATGCCCAGACAACCCTTCGATTTTCTCTGCTTATACATTAAGGTCTAATAAGTAGAATTCAGGAAAGAGAACCAGAGGATTTAATGTGCGACTAAATAATGCTGATACCTTGTTTATGAAGTACTTTCGGGACACAACACTTTTTGAGGTAAAAAGGTCTTAAGTGTATTCGGTATGATTGGCTGTTGGGACTTCTCCTCTTCAGAGACAAAAGGTATGGTAGCGTCATTAGTAAGTATTGCTTACCAAAATGATTTTTAACTTCATATTCAGTTTCATAGTTTAAAGTGGCTTGAAAACACCATTTAGTAAGTAAAGCTTTTCGATCTGAACTCTTCAGAGTTAAAAGTCAGACATGATGAAAACTCTACGCTAGAGAAATATTATAAACCAGTTGTGATCGAAATAGGCAATAGAACACGAGCAATGAATGTAGGTTTACCATCAGTGCGTTGCTATTGGAATGTTACAATGGAGGTTATAAGTGAAGGAAAACTTCCCTGGGGGGTTTTGGGTTGGGTTTAAAAAAAAAGTTTAGGGTTTTTTTCGTGCTTATGTGATAGTCTAAAACTGCTAGGTGAACGTCGATCCGTTTACAATCGAACATGTGCATTTAGTTTTTTTGACATCGGGTTTTTCTAGCAAATGCCGCCCGAGCAGAACGCATGGTTTTAGTTGTATTTAGAACAAACCCTCCAAAGAGAACAGCCACCTCGGTCTTGCAAATCTAAAATTACAACTAAAACCTGCGATTCTGCTATCGGGCAGCATTTGCTAGAAAACCCAGATTGTGCAGAAAACTATAATGGCGACATGTTTCGGATTATTGGTAAAGCCCGATCGTCGTTCCACCTAGCAGTTTTAGAATCTATCTACATAAGCACGAAAAAACCGCTACTGTGTAGACAAAAGGAGTTCGTTTTCACTTTAGGACTCCATTGATAACGTTCTCAATAGGCAAGCGGCACTGATTGGTCAACCTTTACAGTCATGTGCTCGTGTTTCTGATTGGCCTATTTCGATCCACAACTGGGTATATATATTTCTTAGCGTAGAGTTTTCGATCTATGTTCTGACGTTTTAAACTCTGAAGAGTGTCAGACGAAAAGCTTTACTTTACTAAATGTTTGTTTTTTTCAAAGCCATTTAAAACTATGAAACTTGAATATGAAGTTAAAGGAATCATTCTGGTTAATGCAATACTTACTAGATTGGACGCTACAGTACCTTTTGTCTCTGAAGAGGAGAGAGAGTCCCAGTGACAGCCATATTCATACCGGAATACACTTAAGACGCTTTGTTACCTTCGAATAAAGTTGTGTTGCCCGCGAAGTACTTCATAAACAAGGGTATCATGCATATTTAGTCGCACATTTAACCCCCTGGGATTCCCTCTCCTGGAATTTTCTACGTGCGAGCTTAGGAGGTCTTTAATGTAGTAGCAGAGGAAAGAGTCAGAAGGGGGGGGGCGTACTAGGGCATATACCCACCCATTTTTCAGAAACAGTGGTTAAGCTCTTTTTTGTATCTCTCGAATGGGTCCCGTTTTCGCTAACCTGTGTCTCTTCCCCACTTCTGAAAAGCGCCCTATATCTTTATATGAGTTACCAAATGCTAGAATAAATGTATTTGATATCAAAAAGCTCTTTGCACTACTTACCTAAAATAGGTTGATATTAGGGTCTAATTAATGTGTCAGTTACAATCTTTCTTAGGAATATAAAGGAGGCTGCCTTTATACTCTATCTATTATTTCTCCTTGTTTACCTATCATAGTGACACTAATTTGGATTACGCGTCAATGAAGACCTTAAAAGAATGGCTTGATTCGATTGGGATGTCGCGATACATCGAGAACTTCACTAAAAAGGGCCTAGTCACACCCCGACAGATCTTAGAACTCACGGATCCAGATCTGAAAGATATAGGAATTGAAGCTGTTGGCCACCGAAACAAAATTATGAAGAACATCAATTTGACGAAAGGCCAGTTGATTAGAACAAAATCCATGGCAATCTAAGCGCTGTTAGGCAAGTTGCTTTTATTAGAAATTACATCGAAAACTTCATTACATCACTCTCATGTCTATGACAGTAGTTTGTCATGATGTCATAATAAGTATTTGACCAATTTTCAAGGACTATTTAGTTCGACTTGTTTATGTATTGCCCTTGATTGTATAGATGCATTTCTACGAAAGACATTTTTGATGTGACGTTTTTATATTAGAAGTATTGAATTGTTTGGAGAACGTACGTAGAGCATTCTGCACCATAGAAGACATTCCAAGTTATCTTGTAAGCTGTTGTTGTGGTTTTCTTCCATAAGTTGTTGTGCATAGGTTGAATGTTTTATTTAAAGGCATTGAGTCATGATAAAATTGATTGGGTATACCCAAAGTGCCAAAATCCACTGAGTCACGATTTTTATGACTGCGATGCTATTGGTTGACCTTAAACTGGTCACATGAACTCACCTCGCACTGATTGACAAAACAGTTTCCATCAATAGCAATTTGTCAACAACGGATGCCAACATCACATGAAACAGCAGCGATCACGCCGAAACCAAATGAACCCCTTTAGAGAAGGCCTATTGGCCATGACTCAATGCCTTTAACAAGAAGGTACTGACCTGTATTGAGTAGAAATCCTTATTCAAGGTCACCTTGCGGCGTCATGCAGTGAAATGTGACTGTTTTTATCATTTAATATAAGTGAGTCATCTGCTTATTTAAGCTGTGATACAACTCACCTTCTTGGTTAAAGACTTTCTGCAACTAATTAGACACGTATTCTTGTTGAAGTTGTTCATTGTGTGGTCTTCATTTTCAAGGTTCAGCCCTTTTGTCCTGTGTGTATGTATCAAGAGACATACGGTTTTTGAACTTTCGCACTGCATAAAAACACTCGATCGTAGCCAAGAGACATTAACATCTCTCTCTCCTGCTGCCAACATAAACAGTCACTTATTCTGTTTTAATGATGTAGCACAACTCACATTAATAGCTGAATTGTCTTTCCAAAAGAAGTATCAAAATTCTTGCGATCTGTATGTACAGTGTATTTTTCAAATTAATTTTCTTATTGCAGTTAAGATTAGAGTTTCTGTAAGGTAGATTCATTTTTAGTCACCGATTAGTAACAGTTATCGATCTTAGCAAAAAAGGCTTCTAGGTTTAACGTCTAAATATTTAAAATCACCAAATCTTTAATGAAATGAGAGGTAAAAGATGTTGGCGTTGCCTTGTTCAAGAATCGATAAAACGAAATGTAGAAATCAGTTGCATCTTATTATTATAAAGAACCTACAAAAGCATTTTCGCGTAGAACCTTTTAATTTTGAAGCCTCAGCATTTGCCACTTAATATGTGCATAGTTGCATTCTGGTATAACTTAGATGGTTTTGAAACAGTGATGAATAAATGCCCAAGTGCATTAGGTATGAATTTAGGAGTTTTTATATCCGTTACTTTTTGACATGAAGCTATTTTGTTTATTAAAATATTCCTAATTTAATCTTTCTTGTGAATATCTTTTACTAGTCGAAACCATTTTTTAAACCGTGTATAATGATAATTGCAGATAACTAACTATATGATAACGAATTCCCGCTGAATACTTTCTTGAATGTCCGAGAGAAAATAGTCATTATTTGTGAATAAGTGTCGTATTAAATCTGAACCCATGCTGTATTCAGTCTGGCAGAAGCAGAATAATGAAAGGGTTTTCTAAACCTGGTAGATCTGAAGTTCGCGAGGTTACCGATACCTAGGTCTCGGAGATGCTACTTAAAGCGTGCTTGATGTAGTGGTGTCTAGATATCCTATTTCATAGACTTTTTGTCAAACTTTTCAAACTTCGTTGCCTCACTTAACAAACACACTCTCACATAAAAGGCCTTCTAAACAATCTATTTTCCTGTTCTTATACATGTTTATGTATATGTTTAAAGCTAAAACAGTATATCTTAGAATTACAACCATAAGTAACAAAGTTTTGATATTTTCATTTTTTCGGAACCATCAGAATTTTCTCATCTAAATAAACTCTTAGAATAATTTTTATCTGTAATAGTTTTTAAGTAATTAGATAGTATTTAAATAGTAATTAAAATAATTTTATCATAGAAAGTTTTTTCCATAATAGATATCTCTTTTTTGAGTGACCCAATTTTGAAAAAAGTAGAATCACAGGTTTTCCAAAGTTGTAAATTTTTCCAGTGATTTTTAGCTAAAAATCAAACCCATTGTCTTAACAGAACTTAACTATGTATCCAGCCTTGTTATTGGATCTTGTTTTCCTAATAAAATTTTCCTGTTTCAGTGACTCTATTTCCACAAGAAAGAAACGTATAGGCTTTCAAAAATAATCAGTTTTTGACAGAATTTCCCCATATATAAACATTTGCCAGGTTTTAGTTTTGTACCTTGGTCATGGAACGCAGTTTTTTCTTTTATGTTTTAATGTTATTCCCTCTTTTTTCTGTCTAGATTTTCACAAAAAAGTAGATTATAGACTTGCTAGAAGCATTTATTATTCACAGAAGTTTTCCAGCTCAAAGCAGCACAACTTCTCGTTTAATAAATACCTAACAGCTTTTCACAATATATTTTACTCACAAAAGCTAGTTTTCCAAAAATTACCTTTGTTTGTATCCCCCAATTTGACAAAAAGTAAAGCTACAGGCTTGCCAAAATCGTCGAATTTTGACAATCTCTTTTCCCTTCAAAGCAACCAATAAATGGTTGAGACTTTTCAAGGAAAGCTTATATTCTCACTGTTCTTTCAAAAATAAATTTAATAGGTATTAAATAGGTATCAAATCCTCCTTTTTGGCTCCCCATTTTAGAATCGGTGGCGCAGGCCCTGAAGCTTGTAAACGAGATCGTTCTTGATATACTTCAACTTAATTATTTTTTACAGGGTGGTAAGATCCCTGTCAAATGGACAGCACCGGAAGCAGTCCAATTAAAGAAATCCACTATTGATTCGGATGTTTGGAGTTATGGTATCCTGCTTTGGGAGGTAATGTGTTACGGAGAAAGGCCATATTGAAACTGGGGCAATAATGAGGTATATTCGTAAGGGAAATTTACTTTATGCATTTCCATCGTTAGGAAAATGCTTGTGACGATAATAATAAAAATCGGGCAATGCGATGACTTTTAAGTCACTATTCTAAACCTGAATAATGGAAGTTAGCGTCCTTTCGTTATTTCCTTACTTGATCACAAAGATCTTCAGCTTTTAAACTTTTTAAATCCATTTTCTCTAATGGTAGGGGGAATATTGTTTTTTGACAATTTTCAAAGATTTTGGCAATCATGTTATGTTTTTCTTTAAAGATGAATCAAACAGAAGAGGTTTTTTAAACTTTTGTGAATACAAATAAGGAAAAGACAAGTACGAAAGATTTAGCAATTAAACAGACGTAAATCAAACTGTTGGAAAAAACTTATAATTAAGCATTATACTTTAAAAAACAACACCTAAAAACAAAGAATATGTGTACAATAAAGGAAGGAAGAATATTTAATTTCATTATGCGACTGTTGGCGCATTCTTTTTTGAACTGAAATTTCGATTTAAGCCTTAATTCTTTTTTTAGGTGCTTGAACGTCTGGCTTCTGGCTTTAGACTCCCTCTGCCAATGGTATGTTTTACGTTTAAAAGTCTCCAGATTTCATAAATCTTTACTACAGCTTTTCACAGCCTTTCTTTGATCAATTACACAAGATATGACAAATATGCCATGCCTTGTTCTTTTCATATCGAGGCTACACCTCGCTTAAACATTGTCTGTTCCTTGTTTTTGTCGTTGCTTATATTTGTGAGCTTTATCTGCGTTAAACCTCAAAATCTATATCGGGGTACTACAATTTCGACGTAAAATCCAGTTGATTTTTCCTGATCCATAGACTTCCATGCAACAGCATTTCGATCAAAAAAATTTCCGACAAAAGCAAAATCTGCGAGCCTACTGATGGCCTACTGATGGCCTACTGATGGCCTACTGATGGCCTACTGATGGCCTACTGATGGCCTACTGATGGCCTACTGATGGCCTACTGATGGCCTACTGATGGCCTACTGATGGCCTACTGATGGCCTACTGATGGCCTACTGATGGCCTACTGATGGCCTACTGATGGCCTACTGATGGCCTACTGATGGCCTACTGATGGCCTACATATTTTAATTGGAAAAATAAATTAACTTGCTGATAATGCATCCATACCCTAGATTGCTGAAAATACATGCATCCGTACCAATAATTTTGTTTTTTCTTCATATGTTCTCATCATGTGCAATGAACTTTCATTTGTTATCCAAATCACAGATATTAAGTAGTTCTCCCATTCTGGTAATGGTATATTTGGGAATGCAACACTACCTTTGGATACAGCTCGTTTGCCTGTTTACTGTCTTCTGTATCCTAACCTTACGGCAGTGTTTGATTCTCTCAAGCTTGTTTGATCACGGTAGAATAAAAACCCGCGTGTAAGAACCTAGGGATTTAAGAGCCTTCTCGCAGAAATTTGCTTTTTTCGTACTCCAAAATATATGGGGGGGGGGGGAGGTTCTTATTGATTTTCAGCACTTTAAAGGTATACTAATACACAGATATTTCGAAGTAAACTTTGAAACGCTTTACTCTCTCCTTGCTTCCCAGACTCCCTCTCTTCTTAGCCCCTCCCACCTTACCTAAACTCACATTGGCCCCAGATCTTAAATAACCAAAGACATTCTGTTTAATGTCTTTGAGTTCACTAACGCAACTATTGCTGTTTTTTACTCAAGTGAATACTTAAAAAGCAGCTGCTTACGATTGAATATCTCTTGCAGAGCTGCCCTAAAGTTGTGCACGATCTTATGTTATCTTGCTGGCACAAAGATCGCATTAAAAGACCAAAATTTAAGGACATTTGTTGTATGTTTGATAAGTGGATCCGGAGTCCGGAGTTGCTGAAACACAGGAATCGGTTGTGACAAGGCAGTATGATACAATGTATATCTTTTCAATATACAAGAAAACTATTAAACTTGAAGATGAAGGTAAAGGAATCATTTTAGTTAATGCGATACTTACTAGATTGGACGCTACAGAAACTTTGTTCTCTGAAGAGGAGAGGGAGTCCCAGTGACAGCCATATTCATACCGGAATACACTTGAGACGCTTTGTTAGCTTCGAATAAAGTTGTGTTGCCCGCGAAGTTTCATTCATCAGTACTTCATACACTCCTACACACAGCTGTTGCGATGAACGTCTAAATGTATCTCCTTTCAATATTCAACAAAGCTATTAAACTTGAAGATGAAGTAAATCATTTTCGTTATGCGATAGATACTAGATTGGATGCTACGAAGATGGGAACCTTTGTCTCTGGTGAAGGGGCGGGATGCCAGTGACAAACATACGTGAAAATTGGTCTAGATGTTTTCTATGTGCGCACAGAATCAGGAGAATCAGAAGTCTTATATGTGTAATTCAGGAGATTCAGGGGACTGGGACAGAAACCCACCAATTTTTCGGAAACAATGGTTAAGTTCATATTTGCATCTCTCATATTTGTCGACAAGTACCCCTTACCTACTTCTGAAGAGCGCCCTACATTTTTTATGCTTAACCAAATACTAGAGTAAATGTATTTGACAGCCGAAAGCTCTTTGCACTCTTTGCCAAAAATATGTTAATATTGAAGTCCACGATGTGTCAGTTTTGTTGAAAAATGACTATTATGTTTATTTGAAATATGAGCTTAGAATTTATTCAAAACATCTCAAGTGATGTTAGGATCCTAAATTAGGGCATTTTAGCTTGCTTCAAGGAAAGAAGTTTTTTTCCAAAAATTTCACTTCCCAAATTTCCAAAAAACTTTGGCATTCTTTTATTTTTAGAAGAAAATTTTTGTTTCCGTTTGTTCTTTAAATTTGAAAATCCTGATTTCAAAAATACTGATTTTGTCAAAAAATTCAGTATCTTTAAAGAATTATTGAGAATCGCCGACAAACCAATTTAAGAAAACGTGAAAAAGGAAATTCCTTGAGTTTAGGACCGTTGCTCTCTTTTCGATAGTTCTCAACCTCTTTTTATAGTGGAAGACCTTTATAGCTTTGCTACAAATTAAGATATAACAAGAAGATATAACAAAATAATTAAATCTCCAGAAACATTTCTACGATAAATTTGAACGAAAAGGGTAATAGTAAAATTTGATACTACTTTATCAAAATTAGGTGTAATGGAACATTAGCTAGTGGGCGCATTAAGAGACCTCTGAAAAACTTCACCTTTAACAAAAATATGCAGATGCTGAATTAAAGAGGCTAAAAAATACAGTAGTAAGCTAATAGGTAACCCACATTTGAAATTTGTGAGCTAGATATTTTTTCTGATCTGTTTACATCTTGCAAAAGAGTTGATTTATCTGATTTTCATAACAGGTTTTAATCTCATGGCAGAAAATTTAAGGGGTGGGCTGACCAACATTCTAAAAGCCAAAAGAAATGTAATTCATTTAAGGGTTTGAAGTACATTTTACCGCCTCTACCTCTACAGGGGGGTGTCCTTTGTTGTACAGGCCGTACGTTGGAAGGGGGCTTTGCTGTACAGGCCACGCCCAAAACCACACACACCGTCACTCTCAATATAGTTGTGTTTGTGTAATTGATTGGTAAGGGATATATTGCAAATACTGTTAAAAAACATTCCTTGTACTTCCTGCAGTTCGGTATCGGTTCAAAATAATAAGAATTTTATACTAAATGTCATATTTTTCACGTGCCATATCTGAATTAACTGATTTTCGCCACTTGTTAGTATGATAATACTATTACATTTTTATTTTTATATCAAATCAAGTAGAATTAAATGTCGTACTACTCGGTGATTCGGTTGTGTTCTTTCTGGCTACATTCTTTTCCTTGTGTTAGAATATTGTTTATAAGAATATTAGGGTTCAGAATCATACAATTTTTTAGAATATCATAAAAATATTGCTCAATCTCCGCTCCCATTTTTGTCCTTCATTCTTTAGCTGCCTGTTTTGTGATGTTGATGACAAAGAATTGCATGACTCGCATATCTAATTTTCTTCATAAAGCGTGGTTTCTATGCGGGTATGAGCGACGTTACCCTGAAACCAAATCAGATTTGAAAAAATAATACTTTGAAAATTTGTTCAGGCTAAAAACGAACATTTCTTAAGATTATCGAGGCTGGAAAATGTTTATAGTATTCTTATGAAAATATGTGTATACACTTTTTTTATAAGAACACTTGGCTCCAGAACACCTGGTGCTTCTTACTTGTTCATATAAATTTAGCCTATCTCTTGTGTTTTGTTGAATTTCAGCTTGCCTTGTTTGTTATGGTGTCCTTAATTTTCAGGCAAATCTCAGCCTGATTTTTTTTATAAGAGTTGTTCTCTGTGGCTATTTTCATAGAATACGACGAAGGCTTTATTTTACTTGTTTATAAAAATTATTTTATGGATGACTAAATTACCTAGAATTGATGGATGAAACAAGTAAACAACTCATATTTATGGGAAGTGTTATCATTGAAATTGCATACGCTTAATTCCTACCGTCCATTATTATAGACTTACCTCTGAACCAATTTCGAAAGTTTTAAAATGCATGATATGAATAAAATTACACCCCAATTCAATTACACGGAAATGCTTCTTTTACAATCACCAACATTGTGTTACTTGATGTTATTTTCACGAAATCCCGCGTATTGCAAATATGATAACATTTAATAGTAATAACTTCATAGACTTGTGTGTATTTGGTATTGAAAAAAGACAAGAGGTTTACCGTTTGTGGCTTGGTTGACCGTTATACAAACTTAACTGTTATGATTTCGATGCATTAGTCTATCACTGCGGCCTGAATCGAGAATCTGCTCATGAGATTGTTTTTACAGGAATCGTTGACTGATTGTTATGAGCAGGCCCTTTATTTTGGTGCTGC
>NW_027019541.1:5652436-5668684 GCF_013076305.1 Rhopilema esculentum | reverse complement strand
CCAAATTTAATTAACATAAATTTCTCAGTCATCATAAAAATAAAGCTGAAAGCAGTTTGCTTTTTGGTTTTAGCAAAGTATTTAATCTTTTTCATCAAATTTGTAATCCAATATTTTATGAACTGCTATGCAGTTTGTTACAGAATCTTTTTAAAGTAGTGCTTCATAATTCTGCTTAATTCTTTCTTTTGTCAAAAAAACAAGACAGTCATATGAACAGGATAATTATACTTTAATTCAAACTCTGTTTAGAAAGAAATCCATTTTCTACCACAAACTATCATTAGCAAGCCTTTTCAGATTGTATATATTTTTGATGACTTTTTTCTACTTTGAGCAGCCATTTAGGTCTACTTTTGCAACCTAATAAATATTGTTGGCAAACCGTTTGGTGAAAATATTTTCACAAGTGAAGAACTGCCCGCATGTATGAGCTTACGAGGGGTATTGCCCATTTAACAATTACTTGGTAAAGAATCCTTCAAGGCCTAAGGGGTGCTAAAACTTTCAAGGTATTAGGGTATCATCTTCCCACGACAGCCTTACATTTGATCTTCTAAATATGTGGCGATTGCCAATTCTAATAACGCTTTGTTTTCATAAGCAGCTGGAACTTTTAGTCAAGGATACTTAGACTTATTTAGAAACTAACTTTACCGTAAGTGCTCTTCCTGTCTGTAAATGCTCTTGATTACTTTTTTCCCTTTGTATGATGCATAGCATGTATCTTTGATTATTGTTCGTTTGAAGCTTGTTGAAGCTCTCTATATTTTTTAACGTTTTTCAGTTTGGCAATCCAATTTGTTTATCTGGCATGTTGCTGTTGTAATGTTGGCCTTTTGGGTTGATAAATCTAGGGATTAAGGAATGACGTGAATAGCTACCACTTTACATAAAAAGCTATCATTAGAGTATAATTTTTCTGCCATTTTGTCCTACATTCATCTGCATCAGTATCTCTGACCATCTACTTTCCGATGTCTTGTTGCTTGAAAATTTTTAGTGTAATCTTGCGCTATTGCACAAATATTTTGCGAGTAAGTGCATTATTTTTTAATGCTAAGTGATAAATTTAAACCAGGCGCCAAATCATCTGACACTCATTTTATTCTTTTTTTTCAGTGGAAGCTAAAGACAGATGAGACCGGGTTCACTGCTTGTGAATTAGATAATAATGTCGTAGATGGTTACGTTATAACACCATTTGTCATTACAAATCCAGCCAAACAAATAACCCTCAGAATAACTTATACTTTGAATTGCTGTTTAACCAAATTGTCCATTGGTGTCTATGTCCTTTTGGGCTCAGGTGAAATATCTGCGCCAAGTGCTGAAAGCTTCAAATACATTTCTGCTTTAAAGAATACCACATCAATGAATCCTTCATCTAGAGTACAGTTTAAATCAGTTTTTACCATTGGAATGGAAGGAAGGACTGGACTTTTTATTGCTTTCAGAGATCAAGGAATTTGTGGAAGACTTGATTCATTTCAACTCAGTTACATAGAATGTCCAAGCTCAGCTGGGGAATTTATGTCATTTCCACTTAAAACTGCAGCTCCAAACAGCACAGTTTCAGTCCGAAAGGTGCTTGGAACATGCTTTACCAATGCTGATGTCCAAGTTTCAGAAGCAGCTAATTACATGTTTTGTTATACAAATGGTTCCACCAAGGTGAATGGTGGCTGTCGTTGCATTGCTGGATATGAAAATCATTCCTTTACCAGTTGTAATGGTGAGTCTTTTTAATATATGAGCGTATATACATATATAACACTTTGTTTTTCATTCATTCCATGCACTCATGTTTGTTCTTAGACAAGGCAACTACCGCGTCATCACAATCTCGTTAATTTTGCTCCCGCACTAAAAATTGGACAACAATCAATTGAACATGCAAAGTAAACAAAGTTACTTGTTGTTTTCTTAGACCATCTTTTGTGGGAAGAGCACGAGAACAAGATAACATCATCCTGTTTTGGAGCTCTTGCCATAGTAAAAATATTCAAAAATATCATGTCACTGAAACTTGAAAAGCAAGTTGCTAAGTTGCTAATATTATCCAAATTGTCAATGCTGTATTTCATTCGCTTTCATTGAAACTACAAAAACGACTACAAAAGGTGGAAAATGCAGCTGCAAGTTGTTTCTAGGCCGTTACATTAAAGAAAAGGATATCATATCACTAGGCAGGATACATTGACATATCATTGAAAGAAAACAGTAAACATCTGAGATCAAACTCTGCACCACAAATTGCAACTTTAACCAATTCTAAAATTTTGAGGAACAGTGCAGCTGATATTTTTAACAAGATACCAAACGCGATAAGAACTTCAAAAACGAAAGTCGAAATCTCATCAAAATCTAAAGAATATTTTCTTACTGAAGCAATAAAGGGGCTGTTAGTTTGATTCAGAAAGAGAAAAACATAACTTCTAATTCTAATATACTTTTAGCCAAGTTTGTAATATCGCAATTCTTACTTTTATAATCTTAATTTATTTTTAATCACAATTGAAAATTCTTACTTTTTAGATTTTAAATCACCTTTAGTCAAATTTAGCTATTTCAATATTTTCTTTTCAGATTAATGTAACATGATATAAGAGTCTGTTTATGTCACTTTTGGGATGGAAGGCACAATGCAACGTCAATAATTTTCTTGACTTTCTATCCAAGTTTTGTAATTCTTCCTTGTTCCTTTTAATAATACCTGCTCCATATCTGAGCAAAACTACAGCCCAAGTGTTTATTGCTTGGAACTTGTTACTTCAATTGAGCTTCGATTTCAATACTAATCTTAGTCTTTTTAGAAATTCCTTTCCAAACTTTATCTTCATTTCGTCTTCCATCACTCCACCGATTTCCCTGATCCCCAAGTACTTGTAGCCATCATTTTCAACATTCTTCATCAGTTCACCCACCATCTGGCAGCATAACTCCCTCATGGTCTACCACGTTCCCCCTCTTCAAGATTAAGAAACCACATTTTTAACACCAAACTCTATTCCAACATCTTGGTTAAACAAGTGTACTGTTTTCACTAAAAAATCGATTTGAGAATCGCTTTTACCATAAAGTTGCAAATCGTCCATACATATTAGGTGGTTTATCCCCTGCTGTTTATCTTTGAACTCATATGCAGCTTTTACATTCCTAAATACCAGGCTTAACGGTATAAGACAAAGCACAAACAGCTAGACAAAGGGGACAAACTATCACCCTGGAAGATCCCTCTTCTAATGTGAACATGACATAACCTTTCTCCACAAGATGTTAATTCCGTTTTCAAGTGAGGCATACTTCGACGAATAAACTGTTCCGCTTTCCTGGTGACACCAAAAAGTTCTAAGCACTCGATGATTCATGAGTGTGGCACCATGTCGTATGCCTTTCTATAATCGATTCAGGCCATAGCGAAATGGTGTGTCTTCTCTTACAATCTTTCAGGACCATTTTGTCTATTAATAACTGATCTTTAGTTCATCTTCTTTCGCGTTTGCAGCCTTTGTGTTCATTAGGTAAAATGTTGTTGCTCTCTAAGAATGCATACATGCTTTCTGCGATTATCCCAGTCATGAGCTTCCACAATAACGGTAAACATTATATAGGTCTAAAGTTGTCTACGGCGTTTCCCTCTGTCGGACCTTTCTGACATAGCATTGTTCTGCCTTCATCCATTCAGGCAGTTCTTCCTCTCCATTCAAGATTTTATCCATCTGTTTTGCTATTCTTTGATGGCACCCTGTTGGCTTTTCACCCAGAATCCCTGCACTCCATCAGGTCCAGGAGCTGTCTAATTTGGCATCTTTTTGCATTGGTCTTTTACTTCAACCTTAGAAATATGCATGTCCTGTTGTACTGGGTCTGTCCCAGCTTCCTTGATTTATTGTAACCATTCTGCTTGTTTATTATGCTCTTTTGCATCATCCAAGATTCCTCCCCAGAACTCTCTACCTTCTTCCGCATTAGGTAGAATCTTTTCTTTCCTTGCCTCTCCATTTATTTCCTGGTAAAATCGCTTCTGATCCGTATAGAATAATCGATTTTTGTCTGTACTGCTTTATCCTTTGATCATACCTATTAAGTTTTGTTTTCTTTGCTGCTACACTCTGTTTCAGCTCTTCTATAGCAACTGCTAATCCTTTTCTATCTATCATATATTTATTCTGCAGGAAACTGAATTTCCCTTCTTTTCCCAGCTCTCCTCTTTTCTTTCTTTCTATTACTGCTATGTCTTTGTACAGTGTCACGATGTCATTTCCAATTCTCCTTTTCCACCATTCATTGTTTATTTTTTACCCTCTTTTGTTCTTTATCCCCAAACTTTCTCCTACATAGATCATAGATGCTAACAGCTTTCGACAATTTGTTTGTCTCAGATACACTTTTGGTCTCGATATATTTCAACACATTGTTGACTCTCCTCGTCTCCTCTTCTATTCTTTGTTTATCTACTTTCTTAAAATCAAAAACAACTTCTCTTTCTGTGTTATTTATCAACTCTACTATCCTTCTCACCATCTATGTTTCTTCCCCCGTTGCTAACTTAACCTTAGTCATTACCACAATTTCAGACACAAAATTGTCTCCGTTTTGCTCATTCTCCACGGCGCTCTCTTGGCATCTTCGGCAATTCCTGCAATTCATTCTTCAAAATATGTGACTCTCTCTCCATCGATAAACAACAAAAACGGTATCTCATCTCCAAACTTGCCAACATTGCTATCTGTACTACGCAAAAATAAACCATGCATAAACTCGGAATTACATCCTTTTTAATTTACTTTTCATAACCACGCATAAACCCGATTTTTGTAGTTTTTTCTTGTAAAACCAGGCTATCCAATTGCAAATTACCTTGTAATAGTGAGATTTATAAATGTGGTTTAGGTTGAATTGAAAATGAAATGTTTCCATTATTAAATAATATGATTTCATGAGCACTATGATAAAAGATTTTTTATCTTCTGTTGATTGATAAAGAATCTTGTAAGTTATTTGTAGACCAGAAATTTCCAGTTCAATAAAGATAACAATTGCGAAATTATTTAAGGAATAAAGTTTCCAGAATTTGTATTCTGTCACCTCTTTACCTATTGTATTTGTTATAAAAGCTGGACTCTTCACTCTTAACTCTTCAAAGCGTGAATTAACTTTTTGATGCAAGTTAGCTCGTTGATTAGTTGTCAATACAAAGAGCTTAAACTTTGGAAACTTTTAAACTAGCTTCTCAGGATCTTGCAACTGCATTATCTATGATACATTCTAACACAAACTTAACCACCGTTCTCTGTTCTTTACAACAAAGTTTAGAGAGTCAAAGATGGTAAACTAATATTTTGGTCATCTTCCCTTATATTTAAATCCAGCGCAACGATCAATAAGTATCCGATTGTAATGAAACTCCTTTTTATTCTAGAAAATCTAGATTCTTGAATGCAGCCATATTCATAGTCATATTCAAGTTCAATGGAATGGGGCTTTTATTTTAGACGGCTAGGGCTTATATCCATCAATTTTCTTGAAACTTTCCTTCATCAAATTCATAGGAGTGTTATGGTGATAATTTTTGTTCTTTATTGCCATGCTTTTACAGAATGTCCCGCAAAGAGTTTCAAAAGTGTTGCTGGTAACTTTAATTGTACCAGATGTGGTGCAAATGTTGAGGACGGACTGAAGCCCAGGACAACACCTTGTAAATGCAACAATGGATATTACAGGCCACTTCGATCTAAAAGTGTTCCAACTGTCGACTGTGAAGGTGAGCTTAGTTAAAAAAGATTATTGATTTCTTACGCAAGAGAATGAAAAGATTTACGAACAGTTAAATACATTGAAACAAGTGGCTATAAAGTCATTAACTTGTTTCACTCAAGATTCATCTCAAACCTTCTCTATCACATCATACCATTGTAAATATTTTATTTATTTCTGCATACTGGGGCAAGATATCAGTTGGCACTCAAAAGCTTTTAAGCTTTCCATTCAAATTTTTCCCTCTTTGACTATGTTAAACAAATTTCCGGTCTTATTAAATCCTTTTTTTCCATAAACGTGAACCATGGAAAATTTTTCATTTTATATCATTGCTTTCTAATGTGCACAATTCTCTTTTCACTTTAATATTACAGATCTTCTATCTTTTACCCTCTACTGAATTTTTACTCAGCTATCCAGCTAGGTGCTAAATACTCAATGAACACTCTGTGCTAAATACTCAATGAACACTCGGTGTTCGGTAATCTTTTTGTATCATTTTAACTTCCATTCTTGATTCTCAATTTTTTCTTATCATTTTTAATCTCAATACTCGTAAATAAATATGGTTTTCAACAGCGCCACCATCTGCTCCAAATGTCGTTAGGGCAAAACAGATTGGGTCAAAGTGGATCTTATTAGAATGGACGGTCCCCATGGACCAGGGGACTGGAGACAAACCGAGTTACACGATAAAAGCAAGCTGTACTAAATGTAATACTCCACCTGACTTTACAACATCTAACCTTCTTTTCAATGTCACCGGGCTGAGCGCCTACACACGGTATGACATCAGAGTTTATTCCATCAACAATGTCACTGCTGCCATCGGCTTCGACAAGGCTCAGTACAACAGCACTTCGGTTTTGACTGGATCAGGATGTGAGTGAACGTGTGGCTTGAGTTACTCTGTTTGCTTAATGATATTTTAATGGTCAGCTTTTGATTGAAAACATTCTGTTTTTCATTTTTGCAAGACTCTGTACCAACTTATCGCATATACATTCTTTACTCTAGAAAATTTCAAAAAATTGTTCAATGGTAGCATGTCCGTGTATTGAGATAGGAGCCTAAATGAGAAAGTTGAGCTATTTAGCAAATCTTTTTTTTGAGTTGATTTTACATTCGTTTACTTAGGGTAAATATCCTAACAGATATTTTGTTTGTTTGTGTAGCATATCTCATTTTCAGTGCCTTCGGAGGTTCAGAATCTTACTAAAAGGACAAACTCTGATGCATCAGTGACAATTTTATGGAACGAGCCATTGACAAAGGGTGGTGATGATCTGCGATATTTTGTCACTGTTAATGGCGAAAAGGGAATGTTTACCACCAAGCTGAAATACACTGTTAAACAAGAGCCAGAAACGAAGAAGTATACTGTGTCTGTAAGTATGAGTTTTGATTCCCTAATTTCATACCAATTTCCAGAAACAGAAGTCTCTCGACCTACATGAAGAATGATTTTAGGTAAAACTCCCATACAAACATTTTAACTTTTTTCGAAAGATATTTTGAAATATTTGGTTCGAAGCCCTGTGAAAGCACAAACTCTTTCCAGGACTCTGCTACAAAAAGAAATCCTAACTGCTTGTGACTTTGCTATTGGGGGAGGGGGGGGCGTCAGTCGTGACACTCCCCTTGAGAAATGGTTCCAGTGGACAAATGAGGAGTTGCTTGCCATCTAGGGGTGCTTAGTCGGCAAATTTCCAATCTTGTCGGCAAACTCAGGATGGCTCACTAACTTTTTCGGCAAATGGGACTTGGAAACCCCCCTTGATCACAATAGCTAGCGAAAGGCCTGTCACTTTGAGAGAATGTGTGTTTACTTACTTATGCTTCTTTTATTTACAACCATTTGATACTGAGGCTTTGAAACCTAGTAAATGTCTTGAATTTAAAAAAAAGAGTCTTTAAGTCATATATTTGCCCTACCAAGACTGAGAATATTAACTTTATGTAGATGTACTCGTGTAGAACGTAGAAATAATTTTTTACTATCAAATTAGGTAAAGTCACACACGAGCGCTGGATTTTCCAAAGAAGAAGTTATCAGATTTGAAATTAAAGGAAAAGGAAAGTATTAGCCAGTGGAACTCAAAATTGTCATCATTAACGAGTTATATTTCATGTTTCTTCGCAGGTTCTTTAGTTTTTCATATCATATTAAAGTGGTGATGATAGGCCAAGCTAAGTGTTCGCCAAGCAGAATGTTGAATAAAAGGCCCCTATAAGTCACCTTGAGTGATGTATGAATTATATATTAAATTCTATTTACAGGCATTTCACTGACTTTGGTCATTGCTGTCGTAGTCACATTGTTTGTCTTACTGTTGATTGCTGGCGCTTTCGTTGTATATTTCTACCGAAGGTACGTCGTTTCTGCTATGTTAGTTTTCATGTTTTCAAGAAATTTTTAATTTCAGTTTTGATTATAATGGCTCAGTTAAGTTACCATAATTGCTTCTTTTTTATCACTTTTGGCGTATTGATTTACTCTTTTTTTTTTAATTACTCACAGGCACGTAGATGTCCGGGGGTGTGGGGGTGTGGGAGTGTCGCTCCAGAGAAATGAAAAAGTCCAAGTCGTACTGACAATTCTTATTTCCGTCCAAGAATAATGTACATATCGCTATAGCCAAAAGTTTCCTCAATTCAGAAAGATAATAACAAAACTTAATTAATTACAGAAAGTTAATTACAGAATTATAGTGTTTAGGTTCTGTAAGTAAAATGTAAGTGCAAAATTACGATTGGCTTGTTGTCAGTCAAAAATCTAGCACCTTTCACTCCCCCCCCCCTTCTTAAAATATCCGTCAGTTCGGGTCTCTAATCGCTCATTGTCATTTTTATTATTCAATAATATTTTGTAACTTTGTCAATAAACAGTCTTATTTTTTCCTACTTATCAAGGCGACATCCAAAGCATCTTCAACCTGTTCGACTTGAAAACGGGGAAGGTTCGTACACATTCGCTGTTAAAAATTTCTCAGAAATTTTCACTGTACCCAGTTGTTCTTTCCGTATATGGCGAATTTGTTGATTCATTTTCAGTCGTCCATTTTCGAGCAATAGCCTCTTCAATCAATGTTGGTATTTTACTTCCATAACAGTTATTACTTCCCATAATCGTTTCTCTAAATCATTACATTCTGACTGCTATTTTCAGCCAATTACGATTTCAATTATTCTAGATTCAGGCAGGCAAATTCGACCTGGAACTTTTAAGTATTACCGAACCTGTCATCAATTTTTTTAGCCAATCATCAACTTTCTCTAGAACTAGCACCGATAGGTTGAGTCATCATCATCATCATGATCATTATAATTAGCAACCTTTTTCGATGTTAGCTAGACAGTAGTTGTGCAAATAATTTACGCTAACATAAAGCATCTAAGAGATTGCATCATGGACAGAACTGACTCATGTTAGTACATGCTGTGAAGCAGAATTTTTTGCCAGAAAACCAACTTCCGTTAAGAATTTTGAATTCATTTATATTTCGAGATCTTTCGTGAATTCGAGATCTTTTGACCTAAGTAACTGAGCTACTAAATACCATGACTGGTAGTTCACATTTGGAATTCAAATTTATTGTTCATACATAGGTTTTTGCATGTGCCTTTCTGGAAAAAAATATCTTTCATTAATATTGTGTTTAAATTATGCAAAGTTCGACCTGGTCCTAAGTTTCTCTTACATTGTTTAGTGATTCTCCCAAGTGGAAAAGGCGTTCAGGTTTATATTGATCCGACGACATATCAAGATTTGGAGGACGCTGTGCAGCAGTTTGCTAACGAATTAGACCGAAGCTGGATCAAGCTAGATCGTCTGATTGGTGGAGGTGAGTTGGTTTAAAGTTAGGTTAAGAGTTAGGTTTTTATGATAGTTTAAAAGTTTTGAAACGTTTTATCTTGGTGGCAGATTCTTACAACTGTTATTTGCATTCGCGAATCTAACTACGGTTTGTTTGTGTCTCAATGATTAAGCACCTCAATGATTTAGCGTTTAAATTTCGAATTTTTTAACGATTCAAACAAAACCCGTTCAGGTGAAAGACAAGTGCCATAGGTGCAAACCTATTCTGAAATTTGGTCTGTTATCTACCCAAATTACTGCTGTCATCTTCCTCGGCTCTCTCTTCTTTGATTCATCACAAATAATTTTCCATTGTTATTTTCACATATGAGATGACACCGTCTTCTGTTGAAGATACCAGTGTTGCTCAACTTTAAGCAAACGGGGGCTCACCCTGTAGACACTTGATAGAGTTTTCCGCTTTGTGTTCTGACTAAATCTTCTATTTTTTCAAACATATAATGCTTTTATGTTACTAAGTTAAAAAACGTCTTCGGTAAGCTGTAATGAATTTATTGTATAAAATATAAGATTTTCGTAAGGTTTTAGGGCTGAAACTAGATGTCAGGCCCTGGCAAGTCATTTTCTTGGTTTGTAGCCTAATTTCCGTTGCTGTATACTGAAATGCGAATCAAAAAGGAATTGTCGAATTTTATGAATATTCTGTAATTAAAAATTATTCATAGGTGAATTTGGTGATGTGTACAAAGGAACTATGGAAAAACCCTCTGAAAAAGCACAAATTGTTGCCGTCAAGACACTCAAGGTATAAATTTGTGATCTTTCGTTGACAAGTAGGACAAACAAGTAGGACATCAAATCATTTTCAATGTAGGTTCTAAATACTCTTACACTCCCCTTTCCAAAGTATTCGAATGGTTGGATTAAATTACTGGCCTAGCCCTTACTTACGACAGTTAAGAATAAAATAATAATCAATTTTTGGCGGGAAAATCAAGTAATAGCGTCAGAAAACTGACAAAATAAGCAACAAGGCAAGTTATAATATTTTGTTCTGGGAAACTTTACTGTGAAAATTATTTTTAAAAGCTGAAATTATTATTTTATATGGGCAATGGAAAAAAACGCGAAATATGAACGAAGCAGAGCGAATTGTCATGGTGTTTTTACCCCAGACAGGTCTTTAATACGATGAAGTTTCAAAGCAAGTGGGCTGCACAAACTATGCTGTCAACGATATTTGTAAGGTATATGCAAAAACCGTTAACTGGACAAAAAATGTGAATTAGCAAGTCAACAAAATTTCTGAGAGGGACAAAAGTTTGAAACGCCGCAAATTAACCTCCATCCTCCAAGAAAACCCTCCCGAATGTGTAAGAAAATTTATAGGTCAATTTTTTTAGAAAAAGCAGCTGTCTTTCTGGGTGTTTTTATTAGCAAAAACTTACGTTATTGCTTTCTACCTTTTTGTAGTCAAATGCAAATAAGAAAGCAAGAGATGACTTTTTGGGAGAAGCAATGTATATGGGACAATTTGATGACCCAAATGTCATAAATCTCGAGGGTGTGGTCGTTAAAGGTATATCAATTTATTTGCTTTGAAGGCATATCTTTTACGGAGTTTCTGATAGATTTGCAGACTGCTTTGTTTGTGAGTATGCATGCTGTCGTTCCGGAACACATATATTACGTCGTCTCCCAATTTGTCTGCCAATACTTACATATTTTTCTCTCTTCTTTCTAGACCGTCCCATATTGATTGTCATCGAATTCATGAGCAATGGATCGCTTGACTCCTTTCTACAAGTATGCTAAATTTCAATTTACTTCTTCAAATTGTTGCAAAAACTAGTTATTGAGTATGTAGTTAAACTAATTTATAGATTGAAATGGCAATTATTGACAAACAACCATTCACCAATATCTATCATCGCTTCCTTTTTATTTATTTTATATTTTTTCTAAGAATACATGCATAGCGAAGATTTAGGCATCTGAAGAAGCATTGCATGCCGGGTCGAAATGTTAGTCAATTTTAACTTTGTATCAAATATGTTCGTCCTATCTTCAACTACTCTATGTCTTTTGTGGCTAATTGAATCTCTCAATCTGATGAAATGTAACAGAACCTTCTATATTTCCGCAGGAAAACGATGGTAAATTTACTCCACTCCAGTTACTAGGAATGGCAAGGGGTGTGGCGTCTGGAATGAAGTATCTTTCTGAAATGAGCTACATTCACAGGGTAGGTGTTGGCTACATCCACAGGGTAACTTCAATCGAAAGCGTCGTGAACGATAACCGTGTACTGCCTTTTAAAAATTGAGATTCAATCAGCAAAATTTTCTCTCATATTTTTGCAGAAATAAATTTTGTAGTATGGGATGGTTATGTTCAAAGTAATATTGCCCACAGCTGGTAAATATACTGCGACCTTCAGCCATTTCATGTTCCCTGAGTTTATTTAGCAGGTTATCCGCTGTTATTTATCATAGCAGGACTTCATGAATTTTTTGCTTAAGCTCAATTTTTTTTCAATGTGTGTATGTTGTTTGCTGTTGGCCTAAGTCTGAGATTGAGCCTAGAGCGTTTAGAGATGACTGGAATGCGCTCTTGAATGCATGTAAGGAGTTCAGATTGGTTCTTTTACTAAAAAATGCCAGTAGACTATTTAGATTTGATAACTGACAAATGTGATATAATTTTAGCAATTGCAATGGAATAGCAAATACAGCTGCGTTTAATTTTATCATGTATTCATCTGGAAAAAAATTACTTTTTCAACAATGGCATTTTTTGATTTGGACAGTGTGAGCATGGTAGTCCTTAAGTATTGCCCTGTTAAAATAATTGAGTCTTAATTTAACTTATGTTATTATTTCAGGATTTGGCAGCCAGGAATATTTTAGTAAATGATGACATGGTTTGCAAGGTTGCTGATTTTGGAATGAGCAGAGAATTGAGCGAGGAAGATACATATAACACAACCGTAATTAAATGTTTCATTAACCCTTAAAAATCAAGAAGATTTTTATCCTATTAACAGATGACAATCAAATGTCTTTGAATCACACTAAATTCATATCAGGTCACCTTATCATATTTGCTGCTTCTTCAAAAGATGTCATACTGGAGAAGTGCAATCATTTGTGGGTCAATGTATATTTTAATCTCGTACATTTATTGAGATTTATTACATATCAAACTCAAAGTATGTTTCTGAGCATATATTTATTGAAGAAAAGCTTTCTCTCTTTTATCAATCACTATTTAACTTTGTGGCAGACACATAACAGAATTGAAATTCTTCAGGATGCTTCTAAATGTGAAATTGGACGTCATATGTTGGCCAGTAAGAGGAGACGTAGAATTTTTACCTGTAAGCAATTGACCATTGATTGTTGGGCGACATCTATGCATGGTTGTTGTTGTCAGGTTCGATTAACCATGTGACTCATTGTTGCAACTTAATCTACTCTGCTACCATTCATTCTAAACCTTTTCTGTCTAAAAAATATTTCACTATAGTTCAAGCTGGTAGACGAGATCCTTTATGATATAGCTTAACTTAATTTTTTACAGGGTGGCAAGATCCCTGTTCGATGGACAGCACCGGAAGCAATCCAGTTTAAGAAATTCACCATTGCCTCGGATGTTTGGAGTTATGGTATTCTGCTTTGGGAGATAATGTCATACGGAGAAAGGCCATATTGGGACTGGGGCAATTATGAGGTATATTCACGTATCTTTCTAATATAGCTAGTCACCAAGAGGAAAATGTTTTTTATTTCCTATCTACTCTAAGGTCCTTAATAGAAGGGGGGACGCTTAATAATTTTTCGATTTTTTTTTGACCCCACCGGAGCTTATTTGGACCCTCCGCTTATTAATTTTTGGATGCAAACATTCATATCCCTTTTTTCATTTGTCCTTTGTTCAGGTGTGAAATTTCTGTAAAGTTTCTTATAAATGAAGAGGTTGCATTGTACAAATTTTTTAACATAGAAAAGTAGTGACATCCTAAAAAAAATTACATAGGCCTGACTGTTGTACACAATGATGATTAGCCTGCTAATTTTGGTAATACAACAATACATTATTACATGGTGATAATTGTCATTTTGATATCGATTGTATTTAGAAGAAAACCTCCTTTGACCCCATAAAAGAATCATCACGTGATTTTTCAGATTTTTCACATATGACCCCCCAACTATGAGGACCTTCTATTAAGGACCTTAGAGTACCTATCTCCCGCCTGGGCAATGGTTTTAACAAAAGTTGATAAATTGCGATTTCAAATCAATACTCTATACAAGTTGGGGCTTTTTCGTTAACTCGTTATTCAGAAAATGATTGCTTAACCCTTTTTATTTGATCAAGAAGCTATCTCGTGGTTGAGATCTATAGATTTATTTTCTAAATGGGGGGGGGGATGGGGTATGGAGGGGTATTGTCTCTGTCTGTTTTTGAAATTCACATCTATTACTTGAAAGATGCTAATTCTACAAGATTTAGAGTCATCTTGACTTACCTGCGGCGTCGACTATTCCTTGAAACATGATCTGGGCCTAATATTGTTGCAAGGTTGAATACATGAGAATATTTAGTAGGACATTGTTTTCCAATGTTCAAAAGTTTTGGCAACCATCTTGTGTACTTCTTTTAAAAGAATCAAGCAGAGGAGATTTTTTAAAAAGTTTCACGTTATATTCGTGGAAAAAAAACGATAATAAAATGAACTTTTGTGATTACAAATAAGGAGAGGACAAGTACGAAAAGTTTGTCGAATTCTCTACGGAATTTTTTAGCAGACGTAAATCAGAGTAAACAGACGTAAATCAATCTGTTGGGAACAAACATATAGTTACACAGGATACTTTAAGAAACAACGCCTAAAAAGGGAGAATATTTGTCTCTTACATACGGGAATTCATCTTCTTCAACTGTTTTGTGACTGTTGGTGCATTCTCTTCTGAGCTGGCACGCGTAGGAATCAATTTAAGCCTTGGTTCTTTTTTAGGTGCTTGAACGTCTGGCTTCTGGCTACAGACTTCCTCCGCCAATGGTATGTTTTACGTTTTAAAGTCTCTAGATTTCATAGATTTTTACTATTTGCTTTTCGTAGATCAATTACACAAGATATGTCAAATATGCCATGCTCTGTTCTTTCCATATCGAGGCTACACCTAGCTTAAACATTATCTGTTCCTTGTTTTTTTCGTTGCTTATATTTGTGAGATTTATCTGCTATAAACCTTAAAATCTATATCGGGGTACTAAAATGCCGACGTAAAAGCAGTTGAGTTTTCCTGATCCATAAACTTCCTTGCATCAGCATTTTTGATCTAAAGATTTTTCCGACAAAGGCAAAATCTGCGGGCCTACTGATGGCCTACTATTCTACAGGCGTTTTTCTTCTTCTATCGCAGAGGGGTCTTTTTCGCGCACTCTGTTACTCTTTATTGGTCTCCTCTTAGTTACAAAGCTGTTGGCAATGATAGATGTCACATGCTCTGTTGGGTTATGTATTTTGATTAAAAAAAGTAAACTAACTTGCTGAAAATGCATCCACACCCTATATTTCGTACCAATAATTTTTCTTTAGGCTTACCTGTCTTTCAGATTCCCAATGCCCTAGTTTCATATTTTCTGATCATGTGCATAAAGTACCATTTGTTAACAAAATCATAGATATTAAATAGATATCCCATTCTGCCTTCACTGGTAATGATATGTTTGCAAATGCAACTCTTCCTTCAGATGCGTCTCGTTTGCATATATTTCAGTCCTGTGTTTTCTAATTCTACCCAGTGTTTGATTCGGGCAAGTTTGCTTGATCACAGTACAATACTCTAGCTTGCTTCACGAAGCCCCTTTTTCTTCTCACTCTTCTTGCTTCCCAGACTATCAGACTTTCCTTTTTCTAAACGATAATCTACACGGTTGATTTCACATCCTTCTCTTCTTACCCCCTTTCTCCTTATATAAACTGACATTGGCCTCGGACCTCTTTTCAATCCCTCTCTCCTTTCTCTTGTGATGGCTTTGCTATTGGCCCCAGACCTTACATAACCAAAAAAATTATGTTCACTTTTTCTGTGTTTGTTTCTTGTCTAAGTCTTAAAAGCAGCTGTTTACGATTGACAATCTCTTGCAGAGCTGCCCTAAAGTTGTGCACGATCTTATGTTATCTTGCTGGCACAAAGATCGAGTTAAAAGACCTAAATTTAAGGACATTCGTGGCACGATTGATAAGTGGATCCGGAGTCCGGAGTTGCTGAAACACGAAGAATCGGTTGTGACAAGGCGGTATGTTGCAATATATCTCCTTTCAATATACAAGAAAACTATTAAACTTGAATATGAAGTTGAAGGAATCATTTTGGTTAATGCGATACAACTTTTGTCTCTGAAGAGGAGAGGGAGTCCCAGTGACAGCCATATTCATACCGGATTACACTCGAAACGCTGTGTTAGCTTCGAATAAAGTTGTGTTGCCCACGAAGTTTCATTCATCAGTACTTCAAGCACTCCTGGACACAGCTGTTGCGATGAACGTCCAAATAAGTGTATCATGCATATTTAGTCGCACATTTAACCCCCTGGGATTCCCTCTCCTGGAATTTTCTACGTGCGAGCTTAGGAGGTCTTTAATGTCGTAG
>NW_027019541.1:5564110-5644682 GCF_013076305.1 Rhopilema esculentum | reverse complement strand
GAGTGCAGGGATTCTGGGTGAAAAGCCAACAGGGTGCCATCAAAGAATAGCAAAACAGATGGATAAAATCTTGAATGGAGAGGAAGAACTGCCTGAATGGATGAAGGCAGAACAATGCTATGTCAGAAAGGTCCGACAGAGGGAAACGCCGTAGACAACTTTAGACCTATATCATGTTTACCGTTATTGTGGAAGCTCATGACTGGGATAATCGCAGAAAGCATGTATGCATTCTTAGAGAGCAACAACATTTTACCTAATGAACACAAAGGCTGCAAACGTGAAAGAAGATGAACTAAAGATCAGTTATTAATAGACAAAATGGTCCTGAAAGATTGTAAGAGAAGACACACCAATTTCGCTATGGCCTGAATCGATTATAGAAAGGCATACGACATGGTGCCACAATCATCGAGTGCTAAGAACTATTTGGTGTCACCAGGAAAGCGGAACAGTTTATTCGTCGGAGTATGCCTCACTTGAAAACGGAATTAATATATTGTGGAGGTTATGTCATGTTCACATTAGAAGAGGGATCTTTCTGGGTGATAGTTTGTCCCCTTTGCTGTTTGTGCTTTGTCTTATACCGTTAAGCCTGGTATTTAGGAATTTAAAAGCTGCATATGAGTTCAAAGATAAGCAACAGAGGATAAACTACCTACTATGTATGGACGACTTGCAACTTTATTGTAAAAGCGATTCTCAAATCGATTCTTTAGTGAAAACAGTACACTTGTTTAGCCAAGATGTTGGAATAGAGTTTTGTGTTAAAAAATGTGGTTTCTTAATCCTGAAGAGGGGGAACGTGGTAGACCATGAGGGAGTTATGCTGCCAGATGGTGGGTGAACTGATGAAGAATGTTGAAAATGATGGCTACAAGTACTTGGGGATCAGGGAAATCGGTGGAGTGATGGAAGACGAAATGAAGATAAAGTTTAGAAAGGAATTTCTAAAAAGACTAAGATTAGTATTGAAATCGAAGCTCAATTGAAGTAACAAGTTCCAAGCAATAAACACTTGGGCTGTAGTTTTGCTCAGATATGGAGCAGGTATCATTAAATGCAACAAGGAAGAATTACAAAACTTGGATAGAAAGTCAAGAAAATTATTGACGTTGCATTGTGCCTTCCATCCCAAAAGTGACATGAACAGACTCTTATATCATGTTACATTAATCTGAAAAGAAAATATTGAAATAGCTAAATTTGACTAAAGGTGATTTAAAATCTAAAAAGTAAGAATTTTCAATTGTGATTAAAAATAAATTAAGATTATAAAAGTAAGAATTGCGATATTACAAACTTGGCTAAAAATAAATTAGAATTAGAAGTTATGTTCTTCTCTTTCTGAATCAAACTAACAGCCCCTTTATTGCTTCAGTAAGAAAATATTCTTTAGATTTTGATGAGATTTCGGCTTTCGTTTTTGAAGTTCTTTGGTATCTTGTTAAAAATATCAGCTGTACTGTTCCTCAAAATTTTAGAATTGGTTAAAGTTGCAATTTGTGGTGCAGAGTTTGATCTCAGATGTCTACTGTTTTCTTTCAATGATATGTCAATGTATCCTGCCTAGTGATATGATATCCTTTTCTTCAATGTAACGCCCTAGAAACAACTTGCAGCTGCATTTTCCACCTTTTGTAGTCGTTTTTGTAGTTTCAATGAAAGCAAATGAAAAACGGCATTGACAATTTGGATAATATTAGCAACTTAGCAACTTGCTTTTCAAGTTTCAGTAGCATGATTTTTTTGAATTTTTCACTATGGCAAGAGCTCCAAAACAGGATGATGTTATCTTGTTTTCATGCTCTTCCCACAAAAGATGGCCTAAGAAAACACCAAGTAACTGTGTTTACTTTGCATGTTCAATTGATTGTTGTCCAATTTTTAGTGCGGGAGCAAAATTATTGAGATTGTGATGACGCGGTAGTTGCCTTGTGCTAAGAACAAACATGAGTGCATGGAATGAATGAAAAACAAAGTGTTATATATGTATATACGCTTACTTATTAAATAGACTCACCATTACAACTGTTAAAAAACTGAATTTCATATCCAGCTTTGCAATGACAGCCACCATACACCTTGGTTGAACCATTTGTATAACAAAACATGTAATTAGCTGCTTCTGAAACTTGGACATCAGCATTGCGAACACATGGTCCAAGCACCTTTCGGACTGAAACTGTACTATTTGGAGCTGCAGTTCTAGGTGGAAATGCCATTAATTCCCCAGCTGAGCTTGGACATGCAATGTAACTGAGATGAAATGAATCAAGGCTTCCACAGATTCCTTGATCTCTGAAAGCAATCAAAAGTCCAGTCCTTCCTTCCATTCCAATGGTAAAAACTGATTTAAACTGTACTCTAGATGAAGGATTCATTGACGAGGTATTTTTTAAAGCAGAAATGTACTTGAAGCTTTCAGCACTTGGCGCAGATATTTCACCTGAGCCCAAAAGGACATAGACACCAATGGACAATTTGGCTAAACAGCAATTCAAAGTATAAGTTATTCTGAGGGTTATTTGTTTGGCTGGATTTGTAGTGACAAATGGTGTTATAACGTAACTATCTACGAAACTATTATGTAATTCACAAGCAGTGAACCCGGTCTTATCTGTCTTCAGACTCCACTGAAAAAAAAGAAAAAAAAGAGTGTCAGATGATTTGGCGCCTGGTTTAAACTTATCACTTAGCATTAAAGAATAATGCACTTACTCGCAAAATATTTGTGCAATAGCCCAAGATTACACTAAACATTTTCAAGCAAAAAGACATCGGAAAGTAGATGGTCAAAGATACTGATGCAGATGAATGTAGGACAAAATGGCAGAAAAATTATATTTTAATGATAGCTTTTTATGTAAAGTGGTAGCTATTCACGTCATTCCTTAATCCCTAGATTTATCAACCCAAAAGGCCAACATTACAACAGCAACATGCCAGATAAACAAATTGGATTGCCAAACTGAAAAACGTTAAAAAATATAGAGAGCTTCAACAAGCTTCAAACGAACAATAATCAAAGATACATGCTATGCATCATACAAAGGGAAAAAAGTAATCAAGAGCATTTACAGACAGGAAGAGCACTTACGGTAAAGTTAGTTTCTAAATAAGTCTAAGTATCCTTGACTAAAAGTTCCAGCTGCTTATGAAAACAAAGCGTTATTAGAATTGGCAATCGCCACACATTTAGAAGATCAAATGTAAGGCTGTCGTGGGAAGATGATACCCTAATACACCCCTTAGGCCTTGAAAGATTCTTTACCAAGTAATTGTTAGATGGGCAATAGCCCTCATAAGCTCATTCATGAGGGCAGTTTTTCACTTGTGAAAATATTTTCACCAAACGTTCTGCCAACAATATTTATTAGGTTGCAAAAGAAGACCTAAATGGCTTTTCAAAGAAGGAAACAAAACTCATTAAAAATAAACACAATGTGAAAAGGCTAGCTAATGATAGTTTGTGGTAGAAAATGGATTTCTTTCTTAGCAGAGTTTGAGTTAAATTATCATTATCCTGTTCATATGAATGTTTTGTTTATTTGACAAAAAGGGCAGGACAGGCAGAAAGGGCACCTTGGGGTGTCAAAATTTGCTGATGAAACAGATCGAGATTGTTGTTTAGCCAATGACAAAGCCTGGTTGCAGGTGAAAGCCCTGTCAAGGGAGAGAGGGTCAGGTTCTGGGGGCAAAACCCTCAGGAAAATTTTGCGTTGCTACACTCCAAAGACTCTCAGATATGAAGGCAACACCTATAATGATATGTTTGAAACAAGACTACAGTCAAACTTCATTCTCAAAATTTCTTTCACCACAACATCAACAGTCAAGAGAGGCTGGACCGGTTTTACCTTACATTAAAACAAAACTTTGCTCTGATCACCATCTACACGGCTTGATATAAATTTTGTATATAACTCCTCTAAACATACTGTTTTTCTTTCTTCATTTAAAGTTAGTACAATCTGCAGCTATATTCAAGCTAAATAAAGCCAACTAATTCAAATTACCAACGCCAAATATAATTTGAATCAAATATAACTGATGTTGCATATATATAGATTTCTTATAAAGATCACAAGTATTGAACGATATAAATTCTGAGATATTTTCTTTAAACTCTGAGATTTTGTCAAGTTGGGAGTACTTATTTCATTTGGAACTTAATTGGAACTCAATCTGTTTGACAAAGATCTTGAGAGTAGAAGTAATCATATCATTCTATAATGTCAAAAAGGCTGTTACATAAAACCTGGCTACAATTATATAAGCCTCATTTTCTGGCTTTTTGTGTAGTGCTGCCAAGAGGTCTCAGAGGCCTTGCGGCATACTCAAAAGGGAGGCCCTATGTTAGGGCAGCAAGCAGAAAAATTATGGTGACCATGCCCTTTAGATTACCCTCCATTTAATTTCATTTCATTGCAGAATTTTTTGCAGTCACCTATTTGCAATCGTTTAAAACATTGCACAATTTTGTCTCAAAAATTGCTTTCACAAACTGGCAACCTTGAGAGGGCCCAAAATCTCAAGGGCCAATGTCAATTTTCCATCCCCACCTCCTTTCAGTAACCCTTGCTGTGAGCTGCTCAAACTAGAAAGAAGTCATCAAAAATATATACAATCTGAAAAGGCTTGCTAATGATAGTTTGTGGTAGAAAATGGATTTCTTTCTAAACAGAGTTTGAATTAAATTGTAATTATCCTTTTCATATGACTGTCTTGTTTTTTTGACAAAAGAATTAAGCAGAATTATGAAGAACTACTTTAAAAAGATTCTGTAACAAACTGCACAGCAGTTCAGAAAAGATTGGATTACAAATTTGATAAAAAAGATGAAATACTTTGCTAAAACCAAAAAGCAAACTGCTTTCAGCTTTATTTTTATGATGACTGAGAAATTTATGTTAATTAAATTTGGAACTAAAAAAGTATCAATTTTAACGGTTGGTTCGTTTGACCATAAAAATATAGTTTTAAATGTAACTAAACACGGTATGATTTATACCTTTCTACCGACACAGTTGAAAATGTCTACCTTTAAAATTTTTTGATGGTTTGTTGAAGTATTTGTGCAAAGAAAAGTGGGAGATCTAAAAATAACGTGTCATTGTGGCAGTTTATTACTTGTTGAGGCATTATCTTATCTTATGCTAACTGCAAAGAGATGGTTAATCTGATTCTGTTTGGATTGTCTGATAGGTTAGACTTTGAGGGTTAAAGCACTCTGCCTTTGAATAATGTTGTTGATCCTCACCCCGGGGGGCGGGGGAGGTACTTAATATATTTTGCTGACAGGATGCACGTCTTTCCTGGTATCATTTCCAGCAATTTATTTTAAGGCCAGGTGTCTGTTCAACTGATAAAATCTTAAGTCGGTTGGATAATTTGAGTACAAATGTACAAATGTGAGAACAAACTTCTGTTACAAAATTGTCAAAATTGTCATTTTTAACATGAGCCCCTATAAAGATCATATATGTATTTGCCTTATTATGTAAATATTCCAAGTTTCTTTTTAGTCTTCTACATTCTACATAAAACTTCTACATTATCATACTAGCTGTATTTATTGGAAGAATATGGAAAACCAGAAACTGGCCATCTTTCTTGATAATTTACTGTCAAGTGTGTATATAGTTATGTTTAAAGGATGATTTTTGAGACAGTCTTTGAGCATTTCTGTGAATTCCTGCCTTCATAAATTTATCTATACAGTAGAAATAAAGTTTTGAGTGAATACAAAAATTTTAAAGCCGGGTATCATTTTTAGCTTTTTTTTAAAGTCGGTTCACAAAAACTATCTTAGGAGTGCACATCCCTGTCGTTTTGGTAAGAATAAGAATAACCAGAAGGGTCACTCGGCGTTTTTGAGTGAAGCCTAAAGTTACTGGCGCATGCGTTAATTTACATGCTAATTCATGCTACAATAATGTCCTTTTTGTCAAAGAAAGCTTCCAAAACAGGCTGGGCCAATGATATAGAAGGACAATAAGTTTGTAGTTAATGGATAGGGAATCCCAAAACTTGCTTAACGATATTCTTCATTTTTTTGTTTTTTATCACATGCAATAACACTGTTTTCACACACAATTAAAGTCAAATTCTACTGAAAAAGCTCTACGGACTTTACTTGTAGCTGAAAGTACCTTTTTACTACTTATAGCTGTTTAAATAAAATGACCAGGGACAAGTCAAGCATGTTACTGATCTTGTTAGTTGAACAGTTTTATTTCTTATTATAACTTTTCGTGTATTTGAAAATTTACAAGATCAAATTATTTCATTTAAAAGCCTTGTTTGCTAGATTTAGTAAGGACAATCCAATCATGTGGATATTTACCACAAGTATATGTGGAAACATCAATGTTTTTGTTAAGCTGAACTTATTTTTCAAAGTTTTTTCTATTTAGTCTAACTTTGCAGAAAACATTTTGCAACTAGACCTATCCATTATTTTAGCTTCCTATATTTCATATCAATACTTACATTGCATATTCATTTGCCCATTTGTTTTATTCATCTATCAGTTCTATTTGGGTTGTTAGTTAATCGTGATGGCTTTAAAATACCTTCAATAGATTGATAATAAGACTATTTGTGGAAAAGATGACCAAAAAGCTCCCATTCAGTTTCATGTGATTTATTATTTCATCTACAAATTTTAGCTTATCTCTAAACCTTACAAATGTATTTCAGTCTTCAAATTGAAAGAAATTAGGAGAACAACACAATTTTTGATTTAAGCTAAGTTTATCTACTATACTAAACAAATGCTTTTTAATCTCTTTTGTACAGTTCTGTTTGGAAATTGTGGAAATTGAACTCTGTCTGTATAAATTACCAACAAACCAAAACAGTGTCACAGCTATAAGACACAAAGTTCATTTCATGGTATAACAAGATGATTGCTATATAATAAGAAAATCTCATTCCAAAGGTTCGTCAAAATTTTTTTTTTATAAGTTACAAGCTTTAAAATTAAAATTTCCAAAAGGAACTTATCAACTCAAAAATTGGGTGTAACAGAATTTGGCCACAAACATATTTATTCAAATTTGAGGAGAGGGCATGACAACTGCTAGCTACGCCACTGAGGTTGCCTCATGCGACTCACCACAATGCATTTCCGGAAGCATCATCAACTCGAGCAGCTGAGGTATTGTCAACAATACATAGTGATGTTTGTGGACCAACTGATGTGGAATCGATTGGAAAGTCAAAGTACTTCGTAACATTTATCGATGATGCGTCTCGGTATACCCACTTTTATTTCCTTAGGCAAAAAAAGAAGTGCTAGAAAAAATTCAAAGAATTTGTAGACTTAACAACCAATGAGACTGGGAATAAAGTCAAGATACTTTGTGCTGATAATGGTGATGAATATTGCTCCAAAGAATTCATAGAATACATGAGAGAAAAAGGAATTCTACATCAAACAACAACTCCAATGAGTCCAGAGCAAAATGGTGTTGCAGAGCGCATGAATAGGACAATTGTGGAGACAGCTCACTCTTTGTTACGTCATGCTAAATTACCAACTTCATTTTGGGCAGAAGCAGTTAGCACAGCTGTATTCTTGAGAAACTGCAGCCCTATTAAGTTTGATGATGAAATTAATCCAGACGTTGATGGAAATGTTATAGAAGAAGTGGAGTGATGAAGTCAACCACAATATCTTGCCAGTGGGAGCAACATATGAGGAGAACTTTATAAGAAGCTACAAACTTGCAAGGTGCAAGAACACATTCTTCTGCTAAGCTGGCTGAGCAAGTCAATGAAGAAAATGAAAACTGTTTCAGTGCTGAAATTATAGCAGATGAAATTGATGATCCAGGATGCATGGACTGGAGAACATGCTAGTGAATGGAAAAAAGCTACTGATGCAGAATACTTATCATTAATCAAAAACAAAACATGGGACTTAGTTCCAATTCCAAAAGGAAATAAAATTGTTGGGAAAGGGGGTATTCAAAGTTAAGAGGAATGCAGATGGCTCTGTTGACCACTTTAAGTCTCGTTTAGTAGCTCAAGGGTACTCACAAGCTGAAGGAATTGATTACCAAGAGGTATTTTCAGCTGTCATTTGATACTCTTCAATATTTTCAATACTTGCATTGGCAAACAAGAACAATTTAGAAATACATCAAATGGATGTAAAAACAGCATTTCTTCAGGGTAATTTGGACAGTGAAACCTACATGGAGCAGCCTGAGGGTTATGTTAATGCTGATAAACCATAATGAAAGGACTGTTTATTATTTGCTATGTTACATATTTTGTTTGGCTTAATATATAAATATACATTCGTCAAGTGGGAGGGACAAGACATTTACTATTATCATGTTTGGCTCATAGTATCATTGATTGACACTTTAAGTTAAGCCTTGCTTAGTCATGCTGCGACCACGTTTTTAGTACTCTTTTATGCTGAATACGTAATGTGGCCTAGTATTATATCCTGATCATACAAGTTGTTTTGTTATGTTCGTTCAACCATAGTTTATCTTTCAAGATACTCTCTGTGGCATATTAATAGAAACATTCTAGAGTGACCCATCTGGTTATTCTTATTCTATGATCAGACCAATGGTAGAGGTTATGAGGAAAGCTACCATTACAATTTCCACACGTCCTGAAATATTTAAGTGTAGATTTCATGGTGATTTGTTTAAACTTACATTATTGCGAACTGAAGCATCAGTGCCATTTCTGACTTTCCTCCAAAGTTCATTCTTAGGCAATGAAACAGGAACTGAAAAGAAATGACAGTCTATAAATAAAAAAGCATAAATCATGATGATAGAAAAATACAATATTATGTCACTGATACACAAGCTCAAAATGAAACTCAGACAATTCTTAAATAATTGGTATCAATTCTATCTTTCTTTTTTCTTAGACCTAGCAATTGATTTTTGAATGCTCTGAGCATGTGCAACTTTCTAAAAAAAATTGCAAAACATTGGGCAATTACTGGGCACAACATGAGATGCAAACCTAGTTACTTGATCACTCAAAATTAATTCAGGCTCCAATTCTAAGCTTTACTTTGAAAGAAGGCTGTTTCACTAAAGTTGGGAGTTTATCAAATTAATTGTAACTTTTGGGATGATATAACTCACATAAAAATAGGACAACAAACAAGAATGCTGACGTAAATAAACAGGTATTAATCAAATTGAGGTGGGAAAATCAATTCAAAGCATTTTCATCTTCCAGAAGAGAATTCATCTTCCAGGGGTTTTTAAATAACAAGATTAATCTTTTAAATCTTTCAGCAATAATAAGTATATATACAAGAAATTTTATACTGAGATCAAAAGATGATGTACATAACGTTCTTATCAACGACAACATTTGAAGCTAAACATATTTTTAGTTTTCTTCATAAATGGGGCAACTTGCTGATACAAACAGACTAAAAGATTTCCAAATTCTTTATAAAGACATTCCCTCTTAAAGACCTTAAAAAGACAAGACAAACCAAATAAATAAAACATTTGCAATAAAAGCAATGTTGTATTTGGCAACAACACAATAACTGCGCACCTTCTATTCCATTGGTAACATTCACAATACAACTCAGGGTTAACAGGACTAGGCCCAAAATGGGATGCCAATTCCATTTTATATCCATGACAGTGAAGCAGCAGTTAGTTCGATGCCACAAATATTGGCGAGCTTACAAATGATACTTTACTACATAACAATCTCTGCTTTGCAAACTGTCAATTAGCAGATCTCGAGTTGGTCCAAGATAAATACTTAACTTCCATTCACACCAGTCTTTCTCATGGACCCAGCTGCGAATAAGTTGAACGAAAAAGGCAGCACCAAAATAAATGGCCTGCTCGTAACAATCAGTCAACGATTCGTGTAAAAACAATCTCATGAGCAGATTCTCGATTTAGGCCGCAGTGATAGACTAATGCATCGAAATCATAACAGTTAAGTTTGTATAACGGTCAACCAAGCCACAAACGGTAAACCTCTTGTCTTTTTTCAATACAAAATACACACAAGTCTATGAAGTTATTACTATTAAATGTTATTATATTTGCAATACGCGCCCGTTTCTCGACACCATTGAGCAGTCATCTCATTTCCATCCACTTCCTCGTAAAACTTTGTTACGGGATTTCGTGAAAATAACATCAAGTAACACAATATTGGTGATTGTAAAAGAAGCATTTCCGTGTAATTGAATTGGGGTGTAATTTTATTCATATCATATCATGCATTTTAAAACTTTCGAAATTGGTTCAGAAGTAAGTCTATAATAATGGACGGTAGGAATTAAGCGTATGCAATTTCAATGATAACACTTCCCATAAATATGAGTTGTTTACTTGTTTCATCCATCAATTCTAGGTAATTTAGTCACCCATAAAATAATTTTTATAAACAAGTAAAATAAAGCCTTCGTCGTATTCTATGAAAATAGCCACAGAGAACAACTCTTATAAAAAAAATCAGGCTGAGATTTGCCTGAAAATTAAGGACACCATAACAAACAAGGCAAGCTGAAATTCAACAAAACACAAGAGATAGGCTAAATTTATATGAACAAGTAAGAAGCACCAGGTGTTCTGGAGCCAAGTGTTCTTATAAAAAAGTGTATACACATATTTTCATAAGAATACTATAAACATTTTCCAGCCTCGATAATCTTAAGAAATGTTCGTTTTTAGCCTGAACAAATTTTCAAAGTATTATTTTTTCAAATCTGATTTGGTTTCAGGGTAACATCGCTCATACCCGCATAGAAACCACGGTTTATGAAGAAAATGAGATATGCCAGTCATGCAATTCTTTGTCATCAACATCACAAAACAAGCAGCTGAAGAATGAAGGACAAAAATGGGAGCCGAGATTGAGCAATATTTTTATGATATTCTAAAAAATTGTATGATTCTGAACCCTAATATTCTTATAAACAATATTCTAACATAAGGAAAAGAATGTAGCCAGAAAGAACACAACCGAATCACCGAGTAGTACGACATTTAATTCTACTTGATTTGATATAAAAATAAAAATGTAATAGTATTATCATACTAACAAGTGGCGAAAATCAGTTAAATCAGATATGGCACGTGAAAAATATGACATTTAGTATAAAATTCTTATTATTTTGAACCGATACCGAACTGCAGGAAGTACAAGGAATGTTTTTTAACAGTATTTGCAATATATCCCTTACCAATCCAATATAACAGTTGAAATATCGGACTAAGAAAGAAAAAGTCCAAGAAGCATTACATTAACAATAGGTATATGCTCATAAAAAGACTCTACAGAAAAAGCAGGGGTGCCGTGAAGGGGGACTCTTGGGGCTCAGCCCTCTCTTCGCAAGCCAGTTTTTGTTTAGTTGGAGGAATTCTTTACTTGGAAATTTTAACTATGCTCTTGACTTTCCGTGAATAAGGAATTTCCTATAAGTAGTTCTACGTCAGTTAACAATTTGAATGGTTTCATATACACAATGGAGAAACTTTAATACAAACACACGGTATGTGTGGTTTTGGGCGTGGCCTGTACAGCAAAGCCCCCTTCCAACGTACGGCCTGTACAACAAAGGACACCCCCCTGTAAAGGTAGAGGCGGTAAAATGTACTTCAAACCCTTGAATGAGTTACATTTCTTTTGGCTTTTAGAATGTTGGTCACCCCACCCCTTAAATTTTCTGCCATGAGATTAAAACCTGTTATGAAAATCAGATAAGAGACATGATCAACTCTTTTGTAAGATGTAAACAGATCAGAAAAAATATCTAGCTTACAAATTTCAAATGTGGGGTACCTATTAGCTTAATACTGTATTTTTAGCCTCTTTAATTCAGCATCTGCATATTTTTGTTAAAGGTGAAAGTTTTCAGAGGTCTCTTAATGCGCCCACCAGCTAATGTTCCATTACACCCAATTTTGATAAAGTAGTGTCAAATTTTACTATTACCCTTTTCGTTAAAATTTATTTTAGAGATGTTTCTGGAGAGTAAATTTTTTTGTTTAATTTCTTGTACTTATATATTATCAGTTCTAATGAAAAAGTGAGCAAAGCTATAAAGGTCTTTCAACTATAAAAATGGGTTGAGAACTATCGAAAAGAGAGCAACGGTCCTAAACTCAAGAAATTTCCTTTTTCACGTTTTCTTAAATTGGTTTGTCGGCGATTCTCATTAATTCTTTAAAGATACTGATTTTTTGACAAAATCAGTATTTTTGAAATCAGGATTTTCAAATTTAAAGAACAAACGGAAATAAAAATTTTCTTCTAAAAACAAAAGAATGCCAAAGATTTTTGGAAATTTGGGACGTGAAATTTTTGGAAAAAAACTTCTTTCCTTGAAGTAAGCTAAAATGCCCTAATTTAGGATCCTAACATCACTTGAGATGTTTTGAATAAATTCCAAGCTCATATTTTAAATAAACATACTAGTCATTTTTCAACAAAACTAGCACATCGTGGACTCCAATATTAACATATTTTTGGCAAAGAGTGCAAAGAGCTTTCGGATGTCAAATGCATTTACTCTAGTATTTGGTAAAGCATGAAAAATGTAGGGCGCTCTTCAGAAGTAGGTAAGGGGTACTTGTCGACAAATATGAGAGATGCAAATATAAACCTAACCATTGTTTCCGAAAAATTGGTGGGTTTGTGTCCCAGTCCCCTGAATCTCCTGAATTACACATATAAGACCCCTATGCGCGCACATAGAAAACATCTAGACCAATATTTACGTATGTTTGTCAGTGGCATCCCCCCCCCTTCACCAGATACAAAGGTTACTGTAGCATCCAATCTAGTAAGTATCGCATAACGAAAATGATTTACTTCATCTTCAAGTTTAATGGCTTTGTTGAATATTGAAAGGAGATACATTGTAACGTACCGCCGTAACACAGCCGATTCCTCGAGTTTCAGCAACTCCGGACTGCGGATCCACTTATCAATCGTGCCACGAATGTCCTTAAATTTGGGTCTTCTAACGCGATCTTTGTGCCAGCAAGATAACATAAGATCGTGCACAACTTTAGGGCAGCTCTGCAAGAGATATTCAATCGTAAGCAGCTGCTTTTTAAGTATTCACTTGAGTAAAAACAGCAATAGTTGCGTTGATGAGCTCAAAGACATTAAACAGAATGTCTTTGGTTATTAAAGATCTGGGGCCAATGTGAGTTTAGGTAAGGAGGGAGGGGCTAGGAAGAGAGGGAGTCTGGGAAGCAAGGAGAGAGTAAAGCGTTTCAAAGATTACTTCGAAATATCTATGTATTAGTATACCTTTAAAGTGCTGAAAATCAATAAGACCTCCACCCCCCCCCCATATATTTTGGAGTAAGAAAAAAGCAAATTTCTGCGAGAAGGATCTCAAATCCCTAGGTTCTTACACGCGGGTTTTTATTCTACCGTGATCAAACAAGCTTGAGAGAATCAAACACTGCCGTAAGGTTAGGATACAGAAGACAGTAAACAGGCAAACGAGCTGTATCCAAAGGTAGCGTTGCATTCGCGAACATACCATTACCAGAATGGGAGAACTATTAAAAATCAATGATTTGGATAACAAATGAAAGTTCATTGCACATGATGAGAACATATGAAGAAAAAACAAAATTATTGGTACGGATGCATGTATTTTCAGCAATCTAGGGTATGGATGCATTATCAGCAAGTTGATTTATTTTTCCAATTAAAATGTGTAGCCCAAGAAAGCAAGTTACATCAATTATTGCCAACAGCTTTGTTTACTGTTTTTTAACCCTTCTGCGATAGAAGAAGAAAAATGTCTGTAGAATAGGCCATCAGTAGGCCATCAGTAGGCCATCAGTAGGCCATCAACAGGCCATCAGTAGGCCATCAGTAGGCCATCAGTAAGCCATCAGTAGGCCATCAGTAGGTCATCAGTAGGCCATCAGAAGGCCATCAGTAGGCCATCAGAAGGCCATGAGTAGGCCATGAGTAGGCCAAGAGTAGGCCATCAGTAGGCCACGAGAAGGCCATGAGTAGGCCATGAGTAGGCCCGCAGATTTTGCTTTTGTTGGAAAATCTTTAGATCAAAAATGCTGTTGCAAGGAAGTCTATGGATCAGGAAAACTCAACTGCTTTTACGTCGGCATTGTAGTACCCCGATATAGATTTTAAGGTTTAAAGCAGATAAAGCTCGCAAACATAAGCAACGAAAATAACAAGGAACAGACAATGTTTAACCTAGGTGTAGCCTCGATATGAAAAGAACAGACCATGGCATATTTGTCATATCTTGTGTAATTTATCAAGGAAAGGCTATGAAAAGCTGTAGTGAAGATCTATGAAATCTAGAGACTTTTAAACGTAAAACATACCATGGCGGAGGGAGTCTGAAGCCAGAAGTCAGACGTTCAAGTACCTAAAAAAAGAACTAAGGCTTAAATCGAGATTTCAGTTCAGAAAAGAATGCGCCAACAGTCTCATAAAGAAATTAAATATTCATCCTTCCTTTATTGTACACATATTCTTTGTTTTTAGACGTTGTTTTTTTAAAGTATACTGCTTAACTTTAAGTTTTCTCCAACTGTTTGATTTACGTCTGTTTAATTGCTAAATCTTTCGCACTGGTCTTTTTCTTATTTGTATTCACAAAAGTTTAAAAAACCTCTTCTGCTTGATTCATCTTTAAAGAAAAACATAACACAGAAACACAAACAACATTCCCGCTACCATTATAGAAAATAGGCTTAAAGAGTTTAAAAGCTTAGGATCTTGGTGACCAAGTAAGGAAATAACGAAAGGACCCTAACTTCCATTATCGGGTTTAGAATAGTGACTTAAAAGTCATCGCAATAGAGTTCTGAAGTGATGACGTCACAAAAATCTTTTTTTAAGAATTTTTGAATTTTGATTCAATAACCTGAAAGATCATCATGAAATACCTCTAAATGTGCAAAATCAGGCAAATGTATTACGAAATGGCAGAGATATGGCCACATGTTTACTGGTTCTCTCCTCATCAAACCTCTGTATTTTGGTCTCTGTTCATAACTTCATGAACAGAGCCAAAATAACAGTGAATCCTTAGCAAATCTCAAATCTTTCATTAGCCATATCTCAACCGATTTTAGACATATCTGGCCAATTTTGCATATTTGGAAGTATTTCATGGTGATCTTTTACGCTATGTGGTTAAAATTCAAAAATTCTAAAAATAAGTTTTTGATGACGTCACACTTCAGAACTCTATACCCAATTTTTATCATTATCGTTACAAGCATTTCCCTAACGATGGAAAAGTATAAAGTAAATTTCCCTTACGAATATACCTCATTATTGCCCCAGTTCCAATATGGCCTTTCTCCGTAACACATTACCTCCCAAAGCAGGATTCTATAACTCCAAACATCCGAAGCAATAGTGAATTTCTTTAGTTGGACTGCTTCTGGTGCTGTCCATTTGACAGGGATCTTACCACCCTGTAAAAAATAATTAAGTTGAAGTATATCAACAATGATTTCATTTACCAGCTTTAGGGCCTGCGCCACCGATTCTAAAATGGGGAGCCACAAAAGGAGGATTTTATACCTATTTAATACCCAACAGGAGGATTTGACACCTATAGTTAGCAAATAAAAATGGGGGGGGCATTGCCCCCTGCCTCCCCCTGTGGCGTGGGCCCTGAGCTTAGATCTATAGCGATATTCTATTTAAACAAAAAAGGTTTAGAATGAATGGTAGCAGAGTGGTTTGAGTTGCAAAGGTTAGTCACATGATTAGTGGAACCTGACAACAAAAGCCATGCATAGCCATAGACCTACAATCCCGAACAAAAATGTTGAGACAAAATGCAATTTTCGTAATTGTTTACTTTACCTTGCCCCTGTAAATTCGAATCCCCCTTTTCCCCCGAAGCAATGTTGGATTTATAGTTCTTTCATTTTTGCTTCACAATCATGCACTCAACATTGAATTGGGGGAGGGGAAAAGTGAGAATATAAGCTTTCCTTGAAAAGTCTCAACCATTTATTGGTTGCTTTGAAGGGAAAAGAGATTGTCAAAATTCGACGATTTTGGCAAGCCTGTAGCTTTACTTTTTTTGTCAAATTGGGGGATGTAAACAAAGGCAATTTTTTGGAAAACTAGCTTCCGTGAGTGGGATACATTGTGAAAAACAGGTATTTATTACACGAGAAGTTGTGCTGCTTTGAGCTGGAAAACTTCTGTGAATAATTAATGCTTTTGGCAAGTCTATAATCTACTTTTTTGTGAAAATCTAGACAGAAAAAAAAGGGAATAACATTAAAACATAAAAGAAAAAACTACGTTCCATGGCCAAGGTACAAAACCAAAACCTGGCAAATGTTTATATATGGGGAAATTCTGTCAAAAATTGATTATTTTTGGAAGCCTATACGTTTCTTTCTTGTGGAAATAGAGTCACTGAAACAGGAAAATTTTATTAGGAAAACAAGATTCAATAATAAGGCTGGATACATAGTTAAGTTCTGTTAAGATAATGGGCTTGATTTTTAGCTAAAAAATCACTGGAAAAATTTACAACTTTGGAAAACCTGTAACTGTACTTTTTTCAAAATTGGGTCACTCAAAAAAGAAAAATTTCTTATGGAAAAAACTTTCTATGAACAAAATTTAATTACTATTTAATTACTTAAAAACTATTGCAGATAAAAATTACTTTAAGAGTTTATTTAGATGAGAAAATTCTGATGTTTCAGAAAAAATGAAAATATCAAAACTTTGTTACTTATGGTGGTAATTCTAAGATATACTGTTTCAGCCTTAAACATATACATAAAAATGTATAAGAACAGGAAAATAGATGATACGTATGACGTCAATGCGAACAGTTTAGATGAAAAACGGGCTATGCTCGAAACGTCGTTAATTATTTTAAAAAATTTTTTCCGGGTACAATTTACTTTAAAATTCATTGATCGTTAGTTTAGATGAAAGCCTTTTATGTGAGAGTGGGTTTGTTAAGTGAGGCAACGAAGTTTGAAAAGTTTGGCAAATAAGTCAACGAAATAGGACATCTAGACACCACTACATCAGCACGCTTTAAGTAGCATCTCCAAGACCTACGTATCGGTAAAATCGCGGACTTCAGATCTGTTTAGAAAACCCTTTTATTATTCCGCTTCTGCCAGGCTGGATACAGCCTGAGTTCGAATTTAATACTACACGTACGACATTTTACCGTACGACACTTATTCACGTATAACGGCTATTTTCTCTCGGACATTCAAGAAACTATTCAGCTGGATTTCGTTATCAAATAGTTATTTATCTGTAATTATCATTATATACGGTTTAAAAAATGGTTTCGACTAGTAAAAGATGTTCACAAGAAAGATTAAAAATCAGGAATATCTTAATAAACAAAATAGCTTCATGTCAAAAAGTAACGGATATAAAAACTCCTAAATTCATACCTAATGCACTTGGGCATTTGTTCATCACTGTTTCAAAACCATCTAAGATATACCAGAATGCAACTATGCACATATTAAGTGGCAAATGCTAAGGCTTCAAAATTAAAAGGTTCTATGCAAAAATGCTTTTGTAGGTTCTTTATAATAATAAGATGCAACTGATTTCTAAAGTTCGTTTTATCAATTCTTGAACAAGGCAACGCCAACATCTTTTACCTCTCATTTCATAAAAGATTTTGTGATTTTAAAATATTTAGACATTAAACCTAGAAGCCTTTTTTGCTAAGATCGATAACTGTTACTAATCGGTGACTAAAAATGAATCTACCTTACGGAAACCTTAATCTTAACTGCAATAAGAAAATTAATTTGAAAAATACACTGTACATACAGATCGCAAGAATTTTGATACTACTTTTGGAAAGACAATTCAGCTATTAATGTGAGTTGTGCTATATCCAATAAGTGTCTGTTTATGTTGGCAGGAGGAGAGAGAGATGTTAATGTCCCTTGGCTACGATCGAATGTTTTTATGCAGTGAGAAAGGTCTTAAAAGCGTAGGGTCGTATGTCCCTTGATACTTACACAGAGGACAAAAGGGCTGAACCTTGAAAATGAAGACCACACAATGAACAACACCAACAAAAATACGTGTCTAAATATTTGCAGAAAGTCTTTAACCAAGAAGGTGAGCTGTATCGCAGCTTAAATAGGGAGATGAGTCACTTATATGAAATAATTCAGTGTATAACAAGTCAAATTTCACTGTATGACGCCGCAAGGTGACCTTGAATAAGGATTTCTACTCAATACAGGTCAGTACCTTCTTGTTAAAGACATTGAGTCATGGCAAAAAGGCCTTCTACATAGGGGTTCATTTGGTTTCGGCGTGATCGCTGCTGTTTCATGTGATATTGGCATCCGTTAATGACAACTTGCTATTGGTGGAAACTGTTTTGTTAATCAGTACGAGGTGAGTTCATGTGACCAGTTTAAGGTCAACCAATAGCATCGCAGTCATAAAAATCGTGAATCAGCGGATTTGGCACTTTGGGTATACCCAATCGAATTTATCATGACTCAATGCCTTTAAATAAAACATTCAACCTATGCACAACAACTTATGGAAGAAAACCACAACAACAGCTTACAAGACAACTTGGAATGTCTTCTATGGTGCAGAATGCTCTACCTACGTTCTCCAAAAAATTCAATACTTCTAATATAAAAACGTCACATCAAAAATGTCTTTCGTAGAAATGCATCTTTACAATCAAGGGCAATACATAAACAAGTCGAACTAGATAGTCCTCGAAAATTGGTCAAATACTTATTATGACATCATGACAAACTACTGTCACAGACATTAGAGTGATGTAATGAAGTTTTTGATGTAATTTCTAATAAAAGCAACTTGCCTCACAGCGCTTAGATTGCCATGGATTTTGTTCTAATCAACTGGCCTTTCGTCAAATTTATGTTCTTCATAATTTTGTTTCGGTGGCCAACAGCTTCAATTCCTATATCTTTCAGATCTGGATCCGTGAGCTCTAAGATCTGGCGGGGTGTGACTAGGCCCTTTTCAGTGAAGTTCTCGATGTATCGTGACATCCCAATCGAATCAAGCCATTCTTTTAAGGTCTTCATTGACGCGTAATCCAAATTAGTGTCACTATGATAGATAAACAAGGAGAAGTAATAGATAGAGTATGAAGGCAGCCTCCTTTATATTCCTAAGAAAGATTGTAACTGACATATTAATTAGACCCTAATATCAATCTATTTTAGGTAAGTAGTGCAAAGAGCTTTTTGATATCAAATACATTTATTCTAGTATTTGGTAACTCATATAAAGATATAGGGCGCTTTTCGAAGTGGGGAAGGGACACAGGTCAGCGAAAACGGGACCCATTCGAGAAATACAAATAAGATCTTAACCACTGTTTCTGAAAAATGGGTGGGTATATGCCCCAGTACCCCCCCCCCCCCCCTTTCGACTTCTTCCTCTGCTACTACATTAAAGACCTCCTAAGCTCGCACGTAGAAAATTCCAGGAGAGGGAATCCCAAGGGGTTAAATGTGCGACTAAATATGCATGATACCCTTGTTTAGACGTTCATTGCAACAGCTGTGTCCAGGAATGCTTGAAGTACTGATGAATGAAACTTCGTGGGCAACACAACTTTATTCGAAGCTAACACAGCGTCTCAAATGTATTCCGGTATGAATATGGCTGTCACTGGGACTCCCTCTCTTCTTCAGAGACAAAAGTTGTATCGCATTAACCAAAATGATTCCTTTAACTTCATATTCAAGTTTAATAGTTTTCTTGTATTGTGAAAGAAGATATATTGCAACATACCGCCTTGTCACAACCGATTCCTCGTGTTTCAACAACTCGGGACTCCGGATCCACTTATCAATCGTGCCACGAATGTCCTTAAATTTTGGTCTTTTAACGCGATCTTTGTGCCAGCAAGATAACATAAGATCGTGCACAACTTTAGGGCAGCTCTGCAAGAGATTGTCAATCGTAAACAGCTGCTTTTAAGACTTAGATAAGAAACAGCAAAAGTTGCGTTGATAAACACAAAAATAGTAAACATAATTTTTTTGGTTATGTAATGTCTGGGGCCAATAGCAAAGCTATGACAAGAGGAAGGAGGGAGGCATTGAAAAGAGGTCTGAGGCCAATGTAAGTTCATGTAAGGAGGAAGGGGGTAAGAAGAGAAGGATGTGAAATCAAGCATGTAGATTATAACCTTTAGAAAAATGAAAGTCTGAAATTGTGGGAAGCAAGAAGAGAGAAAAGCATTTCAAAGGTTACAAACTGTGAGAAGAAAAAAGGGCTTCGTAGAGCAAGCTAGCGTATTGTACTGTGACCAAGCAAACTTGACCGAATCAAACCCTGCGTAGAATTAGAATACACAGGACTGTAATATATGCAAACGAGACGCATCTGAAGGAAGAGTTGCATTTGCAAACATATCATTACCAGTGAAGGCAGAATGGGATATCTATTTAATATCTATGAGATATCTAATATAATACTTTATGCACATGATCAGAAAATATGAAACTAGGGCAATGGGAATCTGAAAGACAGGTAAGCCTAAAGAAAAATTATTCGTACGAAATTTAGGGTATGGTTGCATTTTGAGCAAGTTAATTTATTTTTTGAATCAAAATACATAACCCAACAGAGCATGTGACATCTATGATTGCCATCAGCTTTTTAACTAAGAGTACAACAGCAAAAAGACCCCTCTGCGATAGAAGTTGTTGCAAGGAAGTCTATGGATCAGGAAAACTCAACTGCTTTTACGTCGGCATTGTAGCACCTCGATAAAGATTTCAAGGTTTAAAGCAGATAAAGCTCACAAATATAAGCGACGAAAAAAACAAGGAACAGACAATGTTTAAGGTAGGTGTAGCCTCGATATGAAAGAACAGAGCATGACATATTTGACATATCTTGTGTAATTGATCTAAAACAAGGATATAGTAAAAATCTATGAAATCTAGAGACTTTTAAACCTAAAACATACCATTGGTGGAGGAAGTCTGTAGCCAGAAGCAAGACGTTCAAGCACCTAAAAAAGAACCAAGGCTCAAGTTGATTCCTACGCGTCACAGCTCAGGAGAGAATGCACCAACAGTCACAAAACAGTTGAAGAAGATGAAGCCCCGTATGTAAGAGACAAATATTCTCCCTTCTTAGGCGTTGTTTCTTAAAGTATCCTGTGTAACTATATGTTTGTCCCCAACAGATTGATTTACGTCTGTTTACTCTGATTTACGTCTGCTAAAATTCCGTAGAGAATTCGACAAACTTTTCGTACTTGTCCTCTCCTTATTTGTAATCACAAAAGTTCATTTTATTATCTTTTTTTTTCCACGAACATAACGTGAAACTTTTTAAAAAATCTCCTCTGCTTGATTCTTTTAAAAGAAGTACACAAGATGGTTGCCAAAACTTTTGAACATTGGAAAACAATGTCCTACTAAATATTCTCATGTATTCAACCTTGCAACAATATAAGGCCCAGATCATGTTTCAAGGAATAGTCGACGCCGCAGGTAAGTCAAGATGACTCTAAATCTTCTAGAATTAGCATATTTTAAGTTTTGATAAGCAAGGTAATGGATGTGAATTTCAAAAACAGACAGAAACAATACCCCTCCATACCCCCTCCCCCCCCCCATTTAGAAAATAAATCTATAGATCTCAATCCCGAGATAGCTTCTTGATCAAATAAAAAGGGTTAAGCAATCATTTTCTGAATAACGAGTTAACGAAATAGCCCTGACTTTTTCTTCAGGTGTAGAGTATTGATTTGAAATCGCAATATATCAACTTTTGTTAAAACCATTGCCCAGGCGGAAGATAGGTAGAAAGGAAGTAAAAACCATTTTCCTGTTGGTGAATAGGTATGTTAAAAAGATACGTGAATATACCTCATAATTGCCCCAGTCCCAATATGGCCTTTCTCCGTATGACATTATCTCCCAAAGCAGGATACCATAACTCCAAACATCCGAGGCAATGGTGAATTTCTTAAACTGGATTGCTTCCGGTGCTGTCCATCGAACAGGGATCTTGCCACCCTGTAAAAAGTTAAGTTAAAATATATCATAAAGGATCTCATCTACCAGCTTCGAACTATAGTGAAATTGTTTTTAGACGAAAAAGGTTTAGAATGAATGGTAGCAGAGTAGATTCAGTTGCAACGATGAGTCACATGGTTAATGGAACCTGACAACAACAACCATGCATAGATGTCGCCCAACTAAAAATGGCCAATTGCTTACAGGTAAAATTTTTACATCTCCTCTTACTGGCCAACATATGAAGTCCAATTTCACATTTAGTAGTATCCTGAAGAACTTCAATTCTGTTATGTGTCTGCCACAAAAGTTAAATAGTGATTGATAAAAGAGATAAAATATTTTTTCAATAAATACATGCTCAGAAACATACTTTGAATTTGATATGTAATATATCTCAGTACATGTACGAGATTAAAATATACATTGACCTACAGATAATTGCACTGCTCCAGTATGACATCTTTTGAAGGAGCAGCAAATATGATAAGGTAATCTGATATGAATTTAGTGTAATTCAAAGACATTTGTATGTCATCTGTTAATAGGATAAAAATCTTCTTGATTTTTAAGGGTTAATGAAACATTTAATTACCGTTGTGTTATATGTATCTTCCTCGCTCAATTCTCTGCTCATTCCAAAATCAGCAACCTTGCAAACCATGTCATCATTTACTAAAATATTCCTGGCTGCCAAATCCTGAAATAATAAACATAAGTTAAATTAAGTCTTAAGTATTTTAACAGGGCAATATTTAAGGACTACCATTATGCTCTCACTGTCCAAATTTAAAAAATGCCATTGTTGAAAAAGTAATTTTTTCCAGATGAATACATGATAAAATTAAACGCAGCTGTATTTGCTATTCCATTGCAATTGCTAAAATTATTTCATATTTGCCAGTAATCAAATCTAAATAGTCTACTTGCATTTTTTAGTAAAAGAACCAATCTGAACTCCTTACATGCATTCAAGAGCGCATTCCAGTCATCTCTAAACGCTCTAGGCTCAATCTCAGCCTTAGGCAAACAACATACACACAATGAAAAATTGAGCTAAAGCAAAACATTTATTAAGTCCTGCTATGATAAATAACAGCGGATAACCTGCTAAATAAACTCAGGGGACATGAAATGGCTGAAGGTCGCAGTCTATTAACCAGCTGTGGGCAAAATTACTTTGAACATAACCATCCCATACTACACAATTTATTTCTGCAATAATATATGAGAGAAAATTTTGCTGATTGAATCTCAATTTTTAAAAGGCAGTACACGGTTATCTTTCACGACGCTTTCGATTGAAGATACCCTGTGGATGTAGCCAACACCTACCCTGTGGATGTAGCTCATTTCAGAAAGATACTTCATTCCAGACGCCACACCCCGGGCCATTCCTAGTAACTGGAGTGGAGTAAATTTACCATCGTTTTCCTGCGGAAATATAGAAGGTTCTGTTACATTTCATCAGATTGAGAGACTCAATTAGCCACAAAAGACATAGAGTAGTGAAAGATAGGACGAACATATTTCATACAAAGTTAAAATTGACTAACATTTCGACCCGGCATGCAATGCTTCTTCAGATGCCTAAATCTTCGCTATGCATGTATTCTTAGAAAAAATGTAAAACAAATAAAAAATGAAGCGATGATAGTTGTTAGTGAATGGTTGTCGGTCAATAATTGACATTTCAATCTACAAATTAGTTTAACTACATACTCAATAACTAGTTTTTGCAACAATTTGAAGAAGTAAATTGAAATTTAGCATACTTGTAGAAAGGAGTCAAGCGATCCATTGCTCATGAATTCGATGACAATCAATATGGGACGGTCTAAAAAGAAGTGTGAAAAATTTGTAAGCATTGGCAGACAAACAGGGAGACGACGTAATATATGTGTTCCGGAACGACGGCATGCATACTCACAAACAAAGCAATCTGCAAATCTATCAGAAAATCTGCAAAAGATATGCCTTCATAGCAAATAAATTTATATACCTTTAACGACCACACCCTCGAGATTTATGACATTTGGGTCATCAAATTGTCCCATATACATTGCCTCTCCCAAAAAGTCATCTCTTGCTTTCTTATTTGCATTTGACTACAAAAAGGTAGAAAACAAAAACGTCAGTTTTTGCTAATGGAAAACACCCAGAAAGACAGCTGCTTTTTCTAAAAAAATTGATCCATAAATTTTCTTACACATTCGGGAGGGTTTTCTAGGAGGATCGAGGTTAATTTGCGGCGTTTCCGACCCCCCCCCCCCGGAGAACAAGAAAATGGCACCATTAGGCCAAATGGCACCCCACATTATTACTGAAATGTCCCCCTTTATCTTGGAATTGGTTGTAAGGAATTTTGACTGTTTTCCTCTGGTTGTTTCCAGACTCAGAAGACTCCAGAATCATTTTGAAAACGAAATATACACTCGTCCTTCAAGATTTTTACTCTGCGTTCTTCTTCGGATATAGTTTCTTCTTCCATACTTTGACAGAAAATGCCTGACTGAGTTTTTGAAAAGACTTTGGTCACAAAACGTCATGGTTAGGTTACTCATTATTTTAACATTTTTTATAACTGACAAACGTAGCTTTTTCGAAAAACATGCTAAAATTCTTTTATTCCTCTCAGAAATTTTGTTGACCTGCTAGTTCACATTTTTTGTCTAGTTAACTGTGTTTGTATATACCTTACAAATACTGTTGACAGCATATTTTGTGCAGCCTACTTGCTTTGCAACTTCATCGTATTAAAGACCTGTCTGGGGTAAAAACACTATGACAATTTACCCTGCTTCGTTCATATTTCGCGTGAGAAAGTAAAACCGTCGTAAGAAAGGGTTAGGCCAGTAATTTTACCCAACCATTTTGATACTTTGGAAAAGAGGAGTCTAAGTGTATTTAGAACCTACATTGAAAATGATTTGATGTCGCAGACTTCATTAAAATCCTAGGTCTTACAAAGAACATATTTGTCCTACTTGTCTACGAAAGATCACAAACTTATACCTTGAGTGTCTTGACGGCGACAATTTGTGCTTTTTCAGAGGGTTTTTCCATAGTTCCTTTGTACACATCACCAAATTCACCTATGAATAATTTTTAATTACAGAATATTCATAAAATTCGACAATTCCTTTTTGATTCTCATTTAACTATCTGGTTTCAGGCCTATAACCTTACGAAAATCTTATATTGAATACAACAAAATCATTACAGCTTACCGAAGACGTTTTCTAACTTAGTCCCATAAAAGCATTATATGTTTGAAAAACTAGAAGATTTAGTCAGAACACAAAGCGGAAAACTCTAACAAGTGTCTAAAGGATGAGCCCCCATTTCCTTAAAGTTGAGCAGCACTGGTATCTTCAACTGAAGACGGTGTCATCTTATATGTGAAAATAACAGTGGAAAATTATTTGTGATGAATCAAAGAAGAGAGAGCCGAGGAGGAAAACAGCAGTAATTTGGGTAGATAACAGACCGAATTGCAGAATAGGCTTGCACCTATCGCATTTGTCTTTCACCTGAACAGTTTTTGTTTAAATCGTTAAAAAATTCGAAATTGAAACGCTAAACCATTGAGGTGCTTAATCATTGAGACACAAACAAACCGTAGTTAGATTCGCGAATGCAAATATCAGTTGTAAGAATCTGCCACCAAGATAAAACGTTTTAAGACTTTGCAACTATCAGAAGAACGATGCTCTTAAACTAACTTTAAACCAACTCACCTCCACCAATCAGACGATCTAGCTTGATCCAGCTTCGGTCTAATTCGTTAGCAAACTGCTGCACAGCGTCCTCCAAATCTTGATATGTCGTCGGATCAATATAAACCTGAACGCCTTTTCCACTTGGGAGAATCACTAAAAAATGTAAGAGAGACTTAGAGCCAGGTCGAACTTTGCATAATTTAAACACAATATTTATGAAAGATATTTTTCTCCAAAAAAGCACAATAATTGAAATCGTAATTGGCTGAAAATAGCAGTCAAAATGTAAACATTGAGAGAAACATTTATGGGAAGTAACAACTGTTATGGAAGTAAAATACCAACATTGATCGAAAATGAATCAACAAATTCGCCATATACGGAAAGAACAACTGGGTATAGTGAAAATTTCTAAGAAATTTTTAACAGCGAATGTGTACGAACCTTCCCCGTTTTCAAGTCGAACAGGTTGAAGATGCTTTGGATGTCGCCTTGATAAGCAGAAAAAAATAAGACCTGAATTGACGGATATTTTAGGGGGGGGGGGGGAAGGTGCTAGATTTTTGACTGACAACAAGCCAATCATAATTTCACTCTTAAGTTACACTTACCTTACAGACCCTTAATATTATACGGTTTTGTTATTATCTTCCTGAATTGAGAAAACTTTTTTTGGCTATAACGAAATGCAAATTATTCTTCGACCGAAATAAGCATTTTCAGTACGACTTAGACTTTTTTTTCTCTGGTGCGACACCCCCATACCCTCGAGCATCTACGTGCCTGTCAGTAAGTCAAAAAAGGAGTGAATCTATACGCATAGCCTAGAGGAGTGGGGTGAAATTTCAAAAAGTCACTCGAGGAAAAAGGGCAAAGGGGCGAGAGTGGCGCATATGGAATAACTTCAGAGAATAACCTCAGAGAACCCGATTTTCGCAAAATAATATTTGAAAAAATGGAACAAAAGGCGCTAAAAAAAGAAGCAATTATGGTAATTGCATGATTGTTTTGAACCGTTTTTTTTGCGGTACAGAATTTGAAAATGGCTTTGAAAAAAGCAAACATTTTACGACACGCTGAAAGCTTTTTCGTCTGATCTTGTTTTAACAGTGTTTCTAGACCTACAAGATCGAGGAGGCTGTTCTCTTTGCGGGCAGTTTTGTTGATGGTTTTGGTAAAATGAGCTGAGCCATTATAACGGGAATGGGAATGAAAATTGTTTTGAAAATATTAAAGCTAACATAAGACGTACCTTCGGTAGAAATATACAACGAAAGCGCCAGCAATCAAGATTAAGACAAACAATGTGACTACGACAGCAATGACCAAAGTCAGTGAAATACCTGTAAATAGAATTCCATATATTATTCATACGTCACTCAAGGTAACTATAGGGAGCATTCTATTCAACAGAACTGACTTGCTCAATGGCCAATATGATAAGAAGATATCAGCGAAAATTAAAAGTAAAAAACAGTACAAAGTACATTGTACTAGGCTGACAATTAGGTATTACTTGCTGGATGGCTTATATGTAAAATGACTAGAATATATCAGCAGATGTCTCGAAGATTCAAAGCAAGTAAAGTACCAAGAACACTGTGCTAGAATAGCAATAAGCTAGACATATCATCACCACCTTGGTTAACAGTAAGGTATGGTTTAGGTTTAGGATTCATATGCAACGGTATGTATATGCAACGGTAATATGATATGAAAAACGAACCTACAGGAGAAACATGAAATACAACTATTTAATGATAAAAATTTTGATTTCCACTGGCTAATACTTTCCTTTTCCTTTAATTTCAAATACGATAACTTCTTCTTTGGAAAATCCAGCGCTCGTGTGTGACTTTACCTAATTTGATAGTAAAAAATTATTTCTACGTTCTACACGAGTGCATCTGCATAAAGTTAACATTCTCAGTCTTGGTAGAGCTAATTTATGACTTGAAGACTCTTTTTTAAAAAAATTACTAGGTTTCAAACCTTCAGTATCAAATAGTTGTAAATAAAAGAAGCACAAGTAATTAAACCCACATCCTCTAAAAGTGACAGGCTTTTCGCTAGCTATTGTACTCAAGGGGGGTTTCCAAGTCCCATTTGCCGAAAAAGTTAGTGAGCCATCCTGTGTTTGCCGACAAGATTGGAAATTTGCCGACTAAGCACCCCTAGATGGCAAGCAACTCCTCGTTTGTCCACTGGAACCATTTCTCAAGGGGAGTGTCACGACTGACGCCCCCCCTCTCCCCCAATAGCAAAGTCACAAGCAGTTAGGATTTCTTTTTGTAGCAGAGTCCTGGAAAGAGTTTGTGCTTTCACAGGGCTTCGAACCAAATCTTTCAAAATCTCTGTCGAAAAAAGTTAAAATGTTTGCCTGGGTGTTTTACCTAAAATCATTCTTCATGTAGGTCGAGAGACTTCTGTTTCTGGAAATTGGTATGAAATTAGGGAATCAAAACTCATACTTACAGACACAGTGTACTTCTTTGTTTCTTGCTCTTGCTTAACAGTGTATTTCAGCTTGGTGGTAAACATTCCTTTTTCGCCATTAACAGTGACAAAATATCGCAGATCATCACCACCCTTTGTCAATGGCTCGTTCCAGAAAATTGTCACTGATGCATCAGAGTTTGTCCTTTTAGTAAGATTCTGAACCTCCGAAGGCACTGGAAATGAGATATAGTACATAAACCAACAAAATATCTATTGGGATATTTACCCAAAATAAACGAATGTAAAATAAACTCAAAAAATAATTTGCTAAAAAGCTCAACTTTCTCATTTAGGCTCCTATCTCAATACACGGACATTGCTACCATTGAACAATTTTTTCAAATTTTCCAGAGTAAAGAATGTATATGCGATAAGTTGGTACAGAGTCTTGCAAAAAAGGAAAAAGAGGATGTTTTCAATCACACGCTGACCCTTAAAACAGCATTAAGCAAACAGAGTAACTTAAGCCAAACGTTCACTCACATCCTGATCTAGTCAAAACTGAAGTGCTGTTGTACATAGCCTTGTCGAAGCCGATGGCAGCAGTGACATTGTTGATGGAATAAACTCTGACGTCATATCGTGTGTAGGCGCTCAGCCCGGTGACATTGAAAAGAAGGTTAGATGTTGTAAAGTCAGGTGGAATTTTACATTTAGTACAGCTTGCTTTTATCGTGTAACTCAGTTTGCCTCCAGTCCCCTGGTCCATGGGAACCGTCCATTCTAATAAGATCCACTTTGACCCAATCTGTTTTGCCCTAACGACATTTGGAGCAGATGGTGGCGCTGTTGAAAACCATATTGATTTACGAGTATTGAGATTAAAAATGATAAGAAAAAAATGAGAATCAAGAATGGAAGTTAAAATGATACAAAAAGATTACCGAACACCGAGTGTTCATTGAGTATTTAGCACCGAGTGTTCATTGAGTATTTAGCACCTAGCTGGATAGCTGAGTAAAAATTCAGTAGAGGTAAAAAGATAGAAGATCTGTAATATTAAAGTGAAAAGAGAATTGTGCACATTAGAAAGCAATGATATAAAATGAAAAATTTTCCATGGTTCACTTTTTTGGAAAAAAGGATTTAATTAGGACCGAAAATTTGTTTAACATAGTCAAAGAGGGAAAATTTTTAATGGAAAGCTTAAAAGCTTCTGAGCGCAACTGATATCTTGCCCCAATATGCAGAAATAAATAAAATATTTACAATGGTATGATGTGATAGAGAAGGTTTGAGATGAATCTTTAGTGAAACAAGTAAATGACCTTCTAGCCACTTGTTTCAATGTATTTATGGGTTCGTAAATCTATTCATTCTCTTTCATAAGAAATCAATAATCTATTAAGCTCACCTTCACAGTCGACAGTTGGAACACTTTTAGATCGAAGTGGCCTGTAATATCCATTGTTGCATTTACAAGGTGTTGTCCTGGGCTTCAGTCCGTCCTCAACATTTGCACCACATCTGGTGCAATTAAAGTTGCCAGCAGCACTTTTGAAACTCTTTGCGGGACATTCTGTAAAAGCATTGCAATAGAGAACAAAAATTATCACCATAACACTCCTATGAATTTGATGTAGGAAAGTTTCAAGAAAATTGATGGATATACCTAATTAAAAAAGATTCTACCTAATGCGGAAGAAGGAAGAGAGTTCTGGGGAGGAATCTTGGATGATGCAAAAGAGGATAATAAACAAGCAGAATGGTTTCAACAAATCAAGGAAACTGGGACATACCCAATACAACAGGACATGCATATTTCTAAGGTTGAAGTAAAAGACCAATGCAAAAAGATGCCAAATTAGACAGCTCCTGGACCTGATGGAGTGCAGGGATTCTGGGTGAAAAAGCCAACAGCGTGCCATCAACAGGGTGCCAGAATAGCTAAACAGATGGATAAAATCTTGAATGGAGAGGAAGAGCTACCTGTATGGATGACAAAAGGCAGAACAATACTATGTCAGAAAGACCCCTCAGAGGAAAACGCCGTAGACAACTTTAGACCTATATAATGTTTACCGTTATTGTGGAAGCTCATGACTGGGATAATCGCAGAAAGCATGTATGCATTCTTAGAGAGCAACAACATTTTACCTAATGAACACAAAGGCTGCAAACGCAAAAGAAGATGAACTAAAGATCAGTTATTAATAGACAAAATGGTCCTGAAAGATTGTAAGAGAAGACACACCAATTTCTCTATGGCCTGAATCGATTATAGAAAGGCATACGACATGGTGCCACACTCATGAATCATCGAGTGCTTAGAACTATTTGGTGTCACCAGGAAAGCGGAACAGTTTATTCGTCGAAGTATGCCTCACTTGAAAACTGAATTAACATCTTGTGGAGAAAGGTTATGTCATGTTCACATTAGAAGAGGGATCTTCCAGGGTGATAGTTTGTCCCCTTTGCTGTTTGTGCTTTGTCTTATACCGTTAAGCCTGGTATTTAGGAATGTAAAAGCTGCATATGAGTTCAAAGATAAGCAACAGAGGATAAACTACCTACTATGTATGGACGACTTGCAACTTTATTGTAAAAGCGATTCTCAAATCGATTCTTTAGTGAAAACAGTACACTTGTTTAGCCAAGATGTTGGAATAGAGTTTTGTGTTAAAAAATGTGGTTTCTTAATCCTGAAGAGGGGGAACGTGGTAGACCATGAGTGAGTTATGTTGCCAGATGGTGGGTGAACTGATGAGGAATGTTGAGAATGATGGCTACAAGTACTTGGGGATCTGGGAAATCGGTGGAGTGATGGAAGACGAAATGAAGATAAGTTTAGAAAGGAATTTCTAAAAAGACTAAGATTAGTATTGAAATCGAAGCTCAATTGAAGTAACAAGTTCCAAGCAATAAACACTTGGGCTGTAGTTTTGCTCAGATATGGAGCAGGTATCATTAAATGCAACAAGGAAGAATTACAAAACTTGGATAGAAAGTCAAGAAAATTATTGACGTTGCATTGTGCCTTCCATCCCAAAAGTGACATAAACAGACTCTTATATCATGTTACATTAATCTGAAAAGAAAATATTGAAATAGCTAAATTTGACTAAAGGTGATTTAAAATCTAAAAAGTAAGAATTTTCAATTGTGATTAAAAATAAATTAAGATTATAAAAGTAAGAATTGCGATATTACAAACTTGGCTAAAAATAAATTAGAATTAGAAGTTATGTTCTTCTCCTTCTGAATCAAACTAACAGCCCCTTTATTGCTTCAGTAAAAAAATATTCTTTAGATTTTGATGAGATTTCGGCTTTCGTTTTTGAAGTTCTTTTGTATCTTGTTAAAAATATCAGCTGCACTGTTCCTCAAAATTTTAGAATTGGTTAAAGTTGCAATTTGTGGTGCAGAGTTTGATCTCAGATGTCTACTGTTTTCTTTCAATGATATGTCAATGTATCCTGCCTAGTGATATGATATCCTTTTCTTTAATGTAACGGCCTAGAAACAACTTGCAGCTGCATTATCCACCTTTTGTAGTCGTTTTTGTAGTTTCAATGAAAGCGAATGAAATACAGCATCAACATAAGCCATTTTGGATAATATTAGCAACTTAGCAACTTGCTTTTCAAGTTTCAGTGACATGATTTTTTTGAATTTTTTTACAATGGCAAGAGCTCCAAAACAGGACGATGTTATCTTGTTTACGTGCTCTTCCCACAAAAGGTGGTCTAAGAAAACATCAAGTAATTTTGCTGACTTTTCAAGTTCAGTTGATTTTTGTCCAATTTTTAGCGCGGGAGCAAAATTATCGAGATTGTGATGACGCGATAGTTGCTTTGTGCTAAGAACAAACATGAGTGCATGGAATGAATGAAAAAGAAAGTTTTATATATGTATATACGCTCATATATTAAAGAGACTCACCATTACAACTGGTAAAGGAATGATTTTCATATCCAGCTATGCAACGACAGCCACCATTTACCTTGGTGGAACCATTTGTATAACAAAACATATAATTAGCTGCTTCTGAAATTTGGACATCAGCATTGGAAACACATGTTCCAAGCACCTTTAGGACTGAAACTGTGCTATTTGGAGCTGCATTTTTAGATGGAAATGACATTAATTCCCCAGCTTCGCTTGGACATTCAATGTAACTGAGTTGAAATGAATCAAGGGTTCCACAAATTCCTTGATCTCTGAAAGCAATAAAAAGTCCAGTCTTTCCTTCCATTCCAATGGTTATAGCTGATGTAAACTGTGCGCTAGATGCGGGAATCATTGATGAGGTATTCTTCAAAGCAGAAATGTACTTGAAGCTTTGAGCACTTGGCGCAGATATTTCACCTGAGCCCAAAAGGACATAGACACCAATGGACAATTTGGCTAAACAGCAATTCAAAGTATAAGTAACTCTGAGGGTTATCTCCTTCGCTGGATTTGTAGTGATAGATGGTGTTATAACATTACCATCTATGACACCATTACTTGTTTCACAAGCAGTGAACCCAGTCTTATCTGTCTTTAGGTTCCACTGAAAAAAAGAAAAAAAAGAGTGTCAGATGACTTGGCGCCTGGTTTAAATTTATCACTTAGCATTAAAAATTAATGCACTTACTCGCAAAATATTTGTGCAATAGCGCAAGATTACACTAAAAATTTTCAAGCAACAAGACATCGGAAAGTAGATGGTCAAAGATACCGATGCAGATGAATGTAGGACAAAATGGCAGAAAAATTATATTCTAATGATAGCTTTTTATGTAAAGTGGTAGCTATTCACGTCATTCCTTAATCCCTAGATTTATCAACCCAAAAGGCCAACATTACAACAGCAACATGCCAGATAAACAAATTGGATTGCCAAACTGAAAAACGTTAAAAAATATAGAGATCTTAAACAAGCTTTAAAGGAACAATCATCAAAAATACATGCTATGCATCATACAAAGGGAAAAAAGTAATCAAGAGCATTTACAAACAGGAAGAGCATTTACGGTAAAGTTAGTTTCTAAATAAGTCTAAGTATCCTTGACTAAAAGTTCCAGCTGCTTATGAAAACAAAGCGTTATTAGAATTGGCAATCGCCACACATTTAGAAGATAAAATGTAAGGCTGTCGTGGGAAGATGATACCCTAATAAACCCCTTAGGCCTTGAAAGATTCTTTACCAAGTAATTGTTAGATGGGCAATAGCCCTTGTAAGCTCATTCATGCGGGCAGTTTTTCACTTGTGAAAATATTTTCACCAAACGGTCTGCCAACAATATTTATTAGGTTGCAAAAGAAGACCTAAATGGCTGCTCAAACTAGAAAGAAGTCATCAAAAATATATACAATCTGAAAAGGCTTGCTAATGATAGTTTGTGGTAGAAAATGGATTTCTTTCTAAACAGAGTTTGAATTAAATTATAATTATCCTGTTCATATGACTGTCTTGTTTTTCTGAAAAAAAAATTAAGCAGAATTATGAAGAACTACATTAAAAAGATTCTGTAACAAACTGCATAGCAGTTGATAAAAGATTGGATTACAAATTTGATAAAAAAGATGAAATACTTTGCTAAAACAAAAAAGGCAAACTGCTTTCATCTTTATTTTTATGATGACTGAGAAATTTCTGTTTATTAAATTTGGAACTAGAAAAGTATCAATTTTGAAGGATGGTTCGTTTGACCATAAAAATATTGTTTTAAATGTTATTAAACACGGTATGATTTATACCTTTCTACCGACACAGTTGAAAATTTCTACCTTTAAAATTTCTTTATTATCAAAATAACAGAAGGTCCTTACTCTAAAGGTGCCATTTGACTTAAATTAGCTGTTTGTCTCTTTTCCTCTATCATCTCTTGGTGGAAGAGATCACTTCCAATAATTGTATCGCTTTTTCACAGTATTATGTTACGACCTGTAAAACTCATTTGTGCATAGTAGGCTGAAGAAAGGACACTAAAGTATTCAAGCTTTTGAATCTGGTATCTATCGATTTCTGACAAATTTGAGGAAAATTTCAAGTTACACCTCCAAAAGAATTCATCAAAAACAAAAATTTTCGACAATTTTTGACGACAAAAACAAGCCTCTATTTCTTCAATTTTTTGAGAGAAAGCAATTTCATATTAAAATAATCAAATCTTACAAGCTGGATAAACTTAAAGCTAAAAAACGGAGTATCCTTATAAGATGCTATGTTTAATAAGACATTTAAAAAAAATTAATCAGGAATAGAAACTTTCAGATGGCTATTTTTCATATCTTTGAAATAAAAAAACCAATGTAATGTCGAAATTCTTGCAACTTTTGCCAAAGAAGCGAAATCAAAATTCTAAAATTCACAAAACTTGAAAGAAGATGCTCAAAACAAAAGTGATCCCTTTAAATTAAAGCGTTTAAAGATATGGGAAAGCCTTTGATGAAGTCTTGAAGATGTCTCTATTTGATGAAATTGATAATATAGTGTGGTTGAATTACGATTTTAACAGGACAAAAATATTAAAAAGCTGTAATTTGGCACATATGTTCCATCAAAATTATTTAGAAAACACCAGGTGCAATCTGTTCACTGGTAGGGCAGGATTTTGAGGCCACTAGAGCGACATAAAAAAGATTCGCTTCTTTGTTGTCTTTAGACATAGTTCTTTGAAAGCATCACAATGCATTTCCGAAAGCATCATCAACTCAAGCAGCTGAGGTATTGTCAACAATACATAGTGACGTTTGCAGACCAATTAACGTGGAATCGATTGGAAAGTCAAAGTACTTTGTAACATTTATCGAATGCATCTCGGTATACCCACGTTTACTTCCTTAGGCAAAAAGTGAAGTGCTAGAAAAATTCGAAAAATTTGTAAACTTAACAACCAATGAGACTTGGAATAAAGTCAAGATACTTCGTACCAATAATGGTGGTGAATATTGCTCCAAAGAATTCATAGAATACATGAGAGAAAAGGAATTATACATCAAACAACAACTCCAATGAATCTGGAACAAAATGGTGTTGCAGAGCCCATGAATAGGACAATTGTGGAGACAGCTCGTTCTATGTTACGTCATGCTAAATTACCAACTTCATTTTGGGCAGAAGCAGTTAGCACAGGTGTATTCTTGAGAAACCGCAGCCCAACAGTTGCACTTAATAAGAAGACACTATTTGAATGCTGGTATGGTGTGAAGCCAAATGTGTCAAATCATAAGGTGTTTGGTTGCATAGCTAATGTGCAGATTGCTGATAAATATCGTCATAAATTTGCTGCTAAATCAAAACAAGCTATATTGGTTGGCTACTCAATTGGAACAAAGGGGTATAAGCTTTATTATCTTCAAGCTAAACATTTCATTCACAGTTGTGATGTTATCTTCTCAGAGAGAGACTTTCATGACTTTGATACAACTGTCTCATCAAAATCTGATCATATATGTATTGAGTTTGATGATGAAATGAATCCAGACGTTGATGGGAATGTTATAGAAGAAGTGAACCACAATATCTTGCCAGTGGGAGCAACATATGAGAAGAAATTTATGAGAGAAGTTGCAAACTTGCAAGGCGAAAGAACATGTTCTTCTGCTAAGCTGGCTGAGCAAGTCAATGAAGAAAATGAAAACTGTTTCAGTGCTGATATTATAGCAGACGAAATTGATGAGCCAAGAAAGATCCAGGATGCATGGACTGGAGAACATGCTAGTGAATGGAAAGAAGCTAATGATGCAGAATACTCATCATTAATCAAAAGCAAAACATGGGACTTAGTTCCAATTCCAAAAGAAAAGAATATTGTTGGGAGCAAGTGGGTATTTAAAGTTAAGAGAAATGCAGATGGGTCTGTTGACCGCTTTAAGTCTCGCTTAGTAGCTCAAGGCTACTCACAAGCTGAAGGAATTGATTACCAAGAGGTATTTTCACCTGTCATTCGATACTCTTCAATATGCTCATTACTTGCATTGGCAAACAAGAACAATTTAGAAATACATCAAATGGATGAAAAAACAGCATTTCTTCAGGGTAATTTGGACAGTAAAATCTACATGAAGCAGCCTGAGGGTTATGTTAATGCTGATAAACCATAATGAAAGGACTGTTTATTATTTGCTATGATACATTTTTTGTTTGGCTTAATATATCAATATACATTCATTAAGTGGGAGTGACAAGACATTTACTATTATCATGTTTTGACTCATAGTATCATTGATTGACACTTTAAGTTAAGCCTTGCTTAGACATGCTGCGACCACGTTTTTAGTACTCTTTTATGCTGAATACGTAATGTGGCCTAGTATTATATCCTTATCGTATAAGTTGTTTTGTTATGTTCATTCAACCATAGTTTATCTTTCAAGATACTCTCCGTGGCATTCTTATAGAAACAACCTAGAGTGACCCTTTTGGTTATTCTTATTCTATGATCAGACCAATGGTAGAGTTTATAAGGAAAGCTACCATTACAATTTCCACACGTCCTGAAATATTTAAGTGTAGATTTCATGGTGATTTGTTTAAACTTACATTATTGCGAATTGAAGCATCAGTGCCATTTTTGACTATCCTCCAATGTTCAAGCTCAGGCAATGAAACAGGAACTGAAAAGAAATGACAGTCTATAAATAAAAAGCATAAATCATGATGATAGAAAAATACAATATTATGTCACTGATACACAAGCTCAAAATGAGACTCAGAAATTTTTTAAATAATTGGTAACAATTCTATCATTCTTTTTTCTTAGACCTAAACAATTAATTTTTGAATGCTTTGAGCATGTAAAATTTTCTATAAAAAATTTCAAAACATTGGGCACTTACTGGGCACAACATAAAATGCAAACCAAGTTACGTGATCACTCGAAATTAATTCAGGTTCCAATTCTAAGTTTTACTTCAAAAGAAGGCTGTTTCAGTAAAATTGGGAGTTTATCAAATTAATTGTAACTTTTGGGATGATATAATTCACATAAAAATAGGACAACAAACAGCAATGCTGATGTAAATAAACAGGTATTAATCACATTGAGGTGGGAAAATCAATTTAAAGCATTTTCATCTTCCAGAAGAGAATTCATCTTCCAGGGGTTTTTAAATAACAAAATTAATCTTTTAAATCTTTCAGCAATAATAAGTATATATACAAGAAATTTTATACTGAGATCAAAAGATGATGTACATAACGTTCTTATCAACGACAACATTTGAAGCTAAACATATTTTTAGTTTTCTTCATAAATGGGGCCAACTTGCTGATACAAACAGACTAAAAGATTTCCAAATTCTTTATAAAGACATTCCCTCTTAAAGACCTTAAAAAGACAAGACAAACCAAATAAATAAAACATTTGCAATAAAAGCAATGTTGCATTTGGCAACAACACAATAACTGCGCACCTTCTATTCCATTGGTAACATTCACAATACAGCTCAGGGTTAACAGGACTAGGCCCAAAATGGGATGCCAATTCCATTTTATATCCATGACAGTGAAGCAGCAGTTAGTTCGATGCCACAAATATTGGCGAGCTTACAAATGATACTTTACTACATAACAATCTCTGCTTTGCAAACTGTCAATTAGCAGATCTCGAGTTGGTCCAAAATAAATACTTAACTTCCATTCACACCAGCCTTTCTCATGGACCCAGCTGCGAATAAGTTGAACGAAAAGGCAGCACCAAAATAAAGGGCCTGCTCGTAACAATCAGTCAACGATTCGTGTAAAAACAATCTCATGAGCAGATTCTCGATTTAGGCCGCAGTGATAGACTAATGCATCGAAATCATAACAGTTAAGTTTGTATAACGGTCAACCAAGCCACAAACGGTAAACCTCTTGTCTTTTTTCAATACAAAATACACACAAGTCTATGAAGTTATTACTATTAAATGTTATTATATTTGCAATACGCGTCCGTTTCTCGACACCATTGAGCATTCATCTCATTTCCATCCACTTCCTCGTAAAACTTTGTTGCGGGATTTCGTGAAAATAACATCAAGTAACACAATATTGGTGATTGTAAAAGAAGCATTTCCGTGTAATTGAATTGGGGTGTAATTTTATTCATATCATATCATGCATTTTAAAACTTTCGAAATTGGTTCAGAGGTAAGTCTATAATAATGGACGGTAGGAATTAAGCGTATGCAATTTCAATGATAACACTTCCCATAAATATGAGTTGTTTACTTGTTTCATCCATCAATTCCAAGTAATTTAGTCATCCATAAAACAATTTTTATAAACAAGTAAAATAAAGCCTTCGTCGTATTCTATGAAAATAGCAACAGAGAACAACTCTTATAAAAAAATCAGGCTGAGATTTGCCTGAAAATTAAGGACACCATAACAAACAAGGCAAGCTGAAATTCAACAAAACACAAAGAGATAGGCTAAATTTATATGAACAAGTAAGAAGCACCAGGTGTTCTGGAGCCAAGTGTTCTTATAAAAAAGTGTATACACATATTTTTATAAGAATACTATAAACATTTTCCAGCCTCGATAATCTTAAGAAATGTTCGTTTTTAGCCTGAACAAATTTTCAAAGTATTATTTTTTTCAAATCTGATTTGGTTTCAGGGTAACGTCGCTCATACCCGCATAGAAACCACGGTTTATGAAGAAAATGAGATATGCGAGTCATGCAATTCTCTGTCATCAAAATCACAAAACAGGCAGCTGAAGAATGAAGGACAAAAATGGAAGCCGAGATTGAGCAATATTTTTATGATATTCTAAAAAAATGGATGATTCTGGACCCTAATATTCTTATAAACAATATTCTAACATAAGGAAAAGAATGTAGCCAGAAAGAACACAACCGAATCACCGAGTAGTACGACATTTAATTCTACTTGATTTGCTATAAACATTAAAATGTAATAATCTTAGCATACCAACGAATGGCGAAAATAAGTTGATTCAGATATGGCACGTGAAAAATATGACATTTAGTACAAAATTCTTATTATTTTGAACCGATACCGAACTACAGGAAGTATAAATAATATTTTGACCAAAATCTGCAATATATCCCTTACCAATCCAGTATACAATTGAAGTATCTAACTAAGCAAGAAAAAGTCCAAGAAGCATTACATTAACAAAAGGTTAGCTTGTGCTCATAGAAAGACTCTGCAGAAAAAGCAGGGGTGCCATGAGGGGGGACTCTTGGGGCTCAGCCCTCTCTTCGCAAGCCAGTTTTTGTTTAGTTGGAGGAATTCCTTACTTGGCAATTTTAACTATATTGTTGACTTTCCGTGAATAAGGAATTTCCTATAAGTAGTTCTACGTCAGTTAACAATTTGAATAGTTTCATGTACACAATGGAGAAACTTTAACACAAACACAACTATATTGAGAGTGACGGTGTGTGTGGTTTTGGGCGTGGCCTGTACAGCAAAGCCCCCTTCCAACGTACGGCCTGTACAACAAAGGACACCCCCCTGTAGAGGTAGAGGCGGTAAAATGTACTTCAAACCCTTAAATGAGTTACATTTCTTTTCGCTTTCAGAATGTTGGTCACCCCACCCCTCTCTTAAATTTACTGCCATGAGATTAAAACCTGTTATGAAAATCAGATAAGAGACATGATCAACTCTTTTGCAAGATGTAAACAGATCAGAAAAAATATCTAGCTCACAAATTTCAAATGTGGGTTACCTATTAGCTTAATACTGTATTTTTTAGCCTCTTTAATTCAGCATCTGCATATTTTTGTTAAAGGTGAAGTTTTTCAGAGGTCTCTTAATGCGCCCACTAGCTAATGTTCCATTACACCTAATTTTGATAAAGTAGTATCAAATTTTACTATTACCCTTTTCGTTCAAATTTATCGTAAACATGTTTCTGGAGAGTGAATTATTTTGTTATATCTTCTTGTTATATCTTAATTTGTAGCAAGGCTATAAAGGTCTTTCAACTATAAAAAGAGGTTGAGAACTATCGAAAAGAGAGCAACGGTCCTAAACTCAAGGAATTTCCTTTTTCACGTTTTCTTAAATTGGTTTGTCGGCGATTCTCAATAACTCTTTAAAGATACTGAATTTTTTGACAAAATCAGTATTTTTGAAATCAGGATTTTCAAATTTAAAGAACAAACGGAAACAAAAATTTTCTTCTAAAAATAAAAGAATGCCAAAGTTTTTTGGAAATTTGGGAAGTGAAATTTTTGGAAAAAAACTTCTTTCCTTGAAGCAAGCTAAAATGCCCTAATTTAGGATCCTAAAATCACTTGAGATGTTTTGAATAAATTCCAAGCTCATATTTCAAATAAACATAATAGTCATTTTTCAACAAAACTAACACATCGTGGACTTCAATATTAACATATTTTTGGCAAAGAGTGCAAAGAGCTTTCGGATGTCAAATGCATCTACTCTAGTATTTGGTAAAGCATGAAAAATGTAGGGCGCTCTTCAGAAATAGGTAAGGGGTACTTGTCGACAAATATGAGAGATACAAATATGAACTTAACCATTGTTTCCGAAAAATTGGTGGGTTTGTGTCCCAGTCCCCTGAATCTCCTGAATTACACATATAAGACCCCCTATGCGCGCACATAGAAAACATCTAGACCAATTTTCACGTATGTTTGTCAGTGGCATCCCCCCCCCCCCTTCACCAGAGACAAAGGTTCCCATCTTCGTAGCATCCAATCTAGTATCTATCGCATAACGAAAATGATTTACTTCATCTTCAAGTTTAATAGCTTTGTTGAATATTGAAAGGAGATACATTTAGACGTTCATCGCAACAGCTGTGTGTAGGAGTGTATGAAGTACTGATGAATGAAACTTCGCGGGCAACACAACTTTATTCGAAGCTAACAAAGCGTCTTAAGTGTATTCCGGTATGAATATGGCTGTCACTGGGACTCTCTCTCCTCTTCAGAGACCAAAGTTTCTGTAGCGTCCAATCTAGTAAGTATCGCATTAACTAAAATGATTCCTTCAACTTCATATTCAAGTTTAATAGTTTTCTTGTATATTGAAAAGATATACATTGTATCATACTGCCTTGTCACAACCGATTTCTTGTGTTTCAGCAACTCCGGACTCCGGATCCACTTATCAAACATACAACAAATGTCCTTAAATTTTGGTCTTTTAATGCGATCTTTGTGCCAGCAAGATAACATAAGATCGTGCACAACTTTAGGGCAGCTCTACAAGAGATATTCAATCGTAAGCAGCTGCTTTTTAAGTATTCACTTGAGTAAAAAACAGCAATAGTTGCGTTGATGAACTCAAAGACATTAAACAGAATGTCTTTGGTTATTTAAGATCTGGGGCCAATGTGAGTTTAGGTAAGGAGGGAGGGGCTAGGAAAAGAGGGAGTCTGGGAAGCAAGGAGAGAGTAAAGCGTTTCAAAGATTACTTCGAAATATCTTTGTATTAGTATACCTTTAAAGTGCTGAAAATCAATAAGAACCCCCCCCCCCCCATATATTTTGGAGTAAGAAAAAAGCAAATTTCTGCGAGAAGGATCTCAAATCCCTAGGTTCTTACACGCGGGTTTTTATTCTACCGTGATCAAACAAGCTTGAGAGAATCAAACACTGCCGTAAGGTTAGGATACAGAAGACAGTAAAATAGCAAACGAGCTCTATCCAAAGGTAGCGTTGCATTCGCGAACATACCATTACCAGAATGGGAGAACTATTAAAAATCAATGATTTGGATAACAAATGAAAGTTCATTGCACATGACGAGAACATATGAAGAAAAAACAAAATTATTGGTACGGATGCATGTATTTTCAGCAATCTAGGGTATGGATGCATTATCAGCAAGTTGATTTATTTTTCCAATTAAAATGTGTAGCCCAAGAAAGCAAGTTACATCAATTATTGCCAACAGCTTTGTTAACTGTTTTTTAACCCTTCTGCGATAAAAGAAAAAAAATGTCTGTAGAATAGGCCATCAGTAGGCCATCAGTAGGCCATCAGTAGGCCATCAACAGGCCATCAGTAGGCCATCAGTAGGCCATCAGTAGGCCATCAGTAGGCCATCAGTAGGCCATCAGTAGGCCATCAGTAGGTCATCAGTAGGCCATCAGTAGGCCATCAGTAGGCCATCAGAAGGCCATCAGTAGGCAATCAGTAGGCCATCAGTAGGCCATCAGTAGGCCATCAGTAGGCCATCAGTAGGCCATCAGTAGGCCATCAGAAGGCCATCAGTAGGCCATCAGTAGGCCATCAGAAGGCCATCAGTAGGCCATCAGAAGGCCATGAGTAGGCCATGAGTAGGCCATGAGAAGGCCATGAGTAGGCCATGAGTAGGCCCGCAGATTTTGCTTTTGTTGGAAAATCTTTAGATCAAAAATGCTGTTGCAAGGAAGTCTATGGATCAGGAAAACTCAACTGCTTTTACGTCGGCATTGTAGTACCCCCATATAGATTTCAAGGTTCAAAGCAGATAAAGCTCGCAAACATAAGCAACGAAAATAACAAGGAACAGACAATGTTTAACCTAGGTGTAGCCTCGATATGAAAAGAACAGACCATGGCATATTTGTCATATCTTGTGTAATTTATCAAGGAAAGGCTATGAAAAGCTGTAGTGAAGATCTATGAAATCTAGAGACTTTTAAACGTAAAACATACCATGGCGGAGGGAGTCTGAAGCCAGAAGTCAGACGTTCAAGTACCTAAAAAAGAATTAAGGCTTAAATCGAGATTTCAGTTCAGAAAAGAATGCGCCAACAGTCGCATAAAGAAATTAAATATTCTTCCTTCCTTTATTGTACACATATTCTTTGTTTTTAGACGTTGTTTTTTTAAAGTATACTGCTTAACTTTAAGTTTTCTCCAACTGTTTGATTTACGTCTGTTTAATTGCTAAATCTTTCGCACTGGTCTTTTTCTTATTTGTATTCACACAAGTTTAAAAAACCTCTTCTGCTTGATTCATCTTTAAAGAAAAACATAACACAAAAACACAAACAACATTCCCGCTACCATTATAGAAAATGGGCTTAAAGAGTTTAAAAACTTAGGATCTTGGTGACCAAGTAAGGAAATAACGAAAGGACCCTAACTTCCATTATCGGGTTTAGAATAGTGACTTAAAAGTCATCGCAATAGAGTTCTAAAGTGATGACGTCACAAAAATCTTTTTTAAGAATTTTTGAATTTTGATTCAATAACCTGAAAGATCATCATGAAATACCTCTAAATGTGCAAAATCAGGCAAATGTATTACGAAATGACAGAGATATGGCCACATGTTTACTGGTTCTCTCCTCATCAAACCTCTGTATTTTGGTCTCTGTTCATAACTTCATGAACAGAGCCGAAATAACAGTGAATCGTTAGCAAACCTCAAATCTTTCATTAGCCATATCTCAACCGATTTTGGACATATCTGGCCAATTTTGCATATTTGGAAGTATTTCATAGTGATCTTTTACGCTATGTGGTTAAAATTCAAAAATTCTAAAAATAAGTTTTTGATGACGTCACACTTTAGAACTCTATGCCCAATTTTTATCATTATCGTTACAAGCATTTCCCTAACGATGGAAAAGTATAAAGTAAATTTCCCTAACGAATATACCTCATTATTGCCCCAGTTCCAATATGGCCTTTCTCCGTAACACATTACCTCCCAAAGCAGGATTCTATAACTCCAAACATCCGAAGAAATAGTGAATTTCTTTAGTTGGACTGCTTCCGGTGCTGTCCATTTGACAGGGATCTTACCACCCTGTAAAAAATAATTAAGTTGAAGTATATCAAAAATGATTTCATTTACCAGCTTTAGGGCCTGCGCCACCGATTCTAAAATGGGGAGCCACAAAAGGAGGATTTTATACCTATTTAATACCCAACAGGAGGATTTGACACCTATAGTTAGCAAATAAAAATGGGGGGGCATTGCTCCCTGCCTCCCCCTGTGGCGTGGGCCCTGAGCTTAGATCTATAGCGATATTCTATTTAGACAAAAAAGGTTTAGAATGAAAGGTAGCAGAGTGGTTTGAGTTGCAAAGGTTAATCACATTATTAGTGGAACCTGACAACAACAGCCATGCATAGCCAAAGACCTACAATCCCGGACAAAAATGTTGAGACAAAATGCAATTTTCGTAATAGTTTACTTTACCTTGCCCCTGTATATTCGAATCCCCCCTTTCCCCCCGAAGCAATGTTGGATTTATAGTTATAGAGGGGAAAAGTGAGAATATAAGCTTTCCTTGAAAAGTCTCAACCATTTATTGGTTGCTTTGAAGGGAAAAGAGATTGTCAAAATTCGACGATTTTGGCAAGCCTGTAGCTTTACTTTTTGTCAAATTGGGGGATGTAAACAAAGGCAATTTTTTGGAAAACTAGCTTCCGTGAGTGGGATACATTGTGAAAAACTGTTAGGTATTTATTACACGAGAAGTTGTGCTGCTTTGAGCTGGAAAACTTCTGTGAATAATAAATGCTTTTAGCAAGTCTATAATCTACTTTTTTGTGAAAATCTAGACAGAAAAAAAGGGAATAACATTAAAACATAAAAGAAAAAACTACGTTCCATGGCCAAGGTACAAAACCAAAACCTGGCAAATGTTTAAATATGGGGAAATTCTGTCAAAAATTGAATATTTTTGGAAGCCTATACGTTTCTTTCTTGTGGAAATAGAGTCACTGAAACAGGAAAATTTTATTAGGAAAACAAGATTCAATAATAAAGCTGGATACATAGTTAAGTTCTGTTAAGACAATGAGTTTGATTATTAGCTAAAAAATCACTGGAAAAATTTACAACTTTGGAAAACCTGTAATTCTACTTTTTTCAAAATTGGTTCACTCAAAGAAGAGATATTTCTTATGGAAAAAACTTTCTATGAACAAAATTATTTTAATTACTATTTCAATACTATTTAATTACTTAAAAACTATTACAGATAAAAATTACTTTAAGAGTTTATTTAGATGAGAAAATTCTGATGTTTCGGAAAAAATGAAAATATCAAAACTTTGTTACTTATGGTGGTAATTCTAAGATATACTGTTTTAGCCTTGAACATATACATAAAAATGTATAAGAACAGGAAAATAGATGATACGTATGACGTCAATGCGAACAGTTTAGATGAAAAACGGGCTATGCTCGAAACGTCGTTAATTATTTTAAAAGATTTTTCCTGGTACAATTTACTTTAAAATTCATTGATCGTTAGTTTAGATGAAAGCCTTTCATGTGAGAGTGTGTTTGTTAAGTGAGGCAACGAAGTTCGAAAAGATTGGCAAATAAGTCAACGAAATAGGACATCTAGACACCACTACATCAGCACGCTTTAAGAAGCATCTCCAAGACCTACGTATCGGTAAAATCGCGGACTTCAGATCTACCAGGTTTAGGAAACCCTTTCATTATTCCGCTTGTGCCAGGCTGGATACAGCCTGAGTTCAAATTTAATACGACACTTATTCACATATAACGACTATTTTCTCTCGGACATTCAAGAAACTATTCAGCGTTACTTCGTTATCAAATAGTTAGTTATCTGTAATTATCATTATATATGGTTTAAAAAATGGTTTCGACTAGTAAAAATTATTCACAAGAAAGATTAAATATCATGAATATCTTAATAAACAAAATAGCTTCATGTCAAAAAGTAACGGATATAAAAACTCCTAAATTCATACCTCATGCACTTGGGCATTTATTCATCACTATTTCAAAACCATTTAAGTTATACCAGAATGCAACTATGCACATATTAAGTGGCAAATGCTAAGGCTTCAAAATTAAAAGGTTCTACGCGAAAATGCTTTTGTAGGTTCTTTATAATAATAAGATGCAACTGATTTCTACATTTCGTTTTATCGATTCTTGAACAAGGCAACGCCAACATCTTTAACCTCTCATTTCATAAAAGATTTTGTTATTTCAAAATATTTAGAAGTTAAATCTAGAAGCCTTTTTTGCTAACATCGATAACTGTTACTAATCGGTGACTAAACATGAATCTATCTTACAGAAACTCTAATCTTAACTGCAATAAGAAAATTAATTTGAAAAATACACTATAAATACAGATCGCAAGAATTTCGATACTACTTTTTGAAAGACAATCCAGCTATTAATGTGAGTTGTGCTATATCATTGAAGCAGAATAAGTGACTGTTTATGTTGGCAGCAGGAGAGAGAGATGTTAATGTCTCTTGGCTACGATCGAGTGTTTTTATGCAGTGCGAAAGTTCAAAAACCGTATGTCTCTTGATACATACAAACAGGACAAAAGGGCTGAACCTTGAAAATGAAGACTATACAATGAACGACATCAACAAAAATACGTGTCTAAATAGTTCCAGAAAGTTTTTAACCAAGAAGGTGAGCTGTATCACAGCTTAAATAAGGAGATGAGTCACTTATATGAAATAATTCAGTGTATAACAAGTCAAATTTCACTGTATGACGCCGCAAGGTGACCTTGAATAAGGATTTCTACTCAATACAGGTCAGTACCTTCTTGTTAAAGACATTGAGTCATGGCAAAAAGGCTGATTGTTGCTGTTTCACGTGATATTGGCATTCGTTAATGACAACTTGCTATTGGTGGAAACTGTTTTGTTAATCAGTACGAGGTGAGTTCATGTGACCAGTTTAAGGTCAACCAATAGCATCGCAGTCATAAAAATAGTGACTCAGCGGATTTTGGCACTTAGGGTATACCCAATCGATTTTATCATGACTCAATGCCTTTAAATAAAACATTCAACCTATGCACAACAACTTATGAAAGAAAACCACAACAACAGCTTACAAGATAACTTGGAATGTCTTCTATGGTGCAGAATGCTCTACCTACGTTCTCCAAACAATTCAATACTTCTAATATAAAAACGTCACATCAAAAATGTCTTTCGTAGAAATGCATCTATACAATCAAGGGCAATACATAAACAAGTCAAACTAGATAGTCCTCAAAAATTGGTCAAATACTTATTATGACATCATGACAAACTACTGTCATAGACATGAGAGTGATGTTATGAAGTTTTCGATGTAATTTCTAATAAAAGCAACTTGCCTCACAGCGCTTAGATTGCCATGGATTTTGTTCTAATCAACTGGCCTTTCGTCAAATTGATGTTCTTCATAATTTTGTTTCGGTGGCCAACAGCTTCAATTCCTATATCTTTCAGATCTGGATCCGTGAGTTCTAAGATCTGTCGGGGTGTGACTAGGCCCTTTTTAGTGAAGTTCTCGATGTATCGCGACATCCCAATCGAATCAAGCCATTCTTTTAAGGTCTTCATTGACGCGTAATCCAAATTAGTGTCACTACGATAGATAAACAAGGAGAAGTAATAGATAGAGTATGAAGGCAGCCTTCTTTATATTTCTAAGAAAGATTGTATAAAACTCATATCGTATAGATTGAGAACTCATATAAAGATATAGGGCGCTTTAAAGAAGTGGGGAAGGGACACAGGTCAGCGAAAACGGGGCCCATTCGAGAGATACAAATATTGGTGGGTATATGCTCCAGTACCCCCCCCCCCCTTCCGACTCATTCCTCTGCTACTACATTGAACACCTCCTAAGCTCGCACGTAGAAAATTCCAGGAGAGGGAATCCCAGGGGGTTAAATGTGCGACTAAATATGCATGATACACTTATTTAGACGTTCATCGCAACAGCTGTGTGCAGGAGTGTATGAAGTACTGATGAATGAAACTTCGTGGGCAACACAACTTTATTCGAAGCTAACACAGCGTTTCGAGTGTAGTCCGGTATGAATATGGCTGTCACTGGGACTCCCTCTCCTCTTCAGAGACAAAAGTTGTATCGCATTAACCAAACTGATTCCTTCAACTTCATATTCAAGTTTAATAGTTTTCTTGTATATTGAAAGAAAATATATTGCAACATACCGCCTTGTCACAACCGATTCTTCGTGTTTCAGCAACTCCGGACTCCGGATCCACTTATCAATCGTGCCACGAATGTCCTTAAATTTTGGTCTTTTCACGCGATCTTTGTGCCAGCAAGATAACATAAGATCGTGCACAACTTTAGGGCAGCTCTGCAAGAGATTGTCAATCGTAAACAGCTGCTTTTAAGACTTAGATAAGAAACAGCAAAAGCTGCGTTGATAAAAACAGAAACAGTGAACATAAATTTTTTGGTTATGTAAGGTCTGGGGCCAATAGCAAAGCCATGACAAGAGAAAGGAGGGAGGCATTGAAAAGAGGTCTGAGACCAATGTAAGTTTATGTAAGGAGGAAGGGGGTAAGAAGAGAAGGAGGTGAAATCAAGCATGTAGATTATCGTTTAGAAAAAGGAAAGTCTGATAGTCTGGGAAGCAAGAAGAGAGAAAAGCATTTCAAAGGTTACAAACAGTGAGAAGAAAAAGGGGCTTCGTGAAGCAAGCTAGCGTATTGTACTGTGACCAAGCAAACTTGACCGAATCAAACACTACGTAGAATTAGAATACACAGGACTGTAATATATGCAAACGAGACGCATCTAAAGGTAGAGTTACATTTTCAAACATACCATTACCAGTGAGGGCAGAATGGGATATCTATTTAATATCTTTGACTTGGATAACAAATGGTACTTTATGGACATGATCAGAAAATATGAAACTAGGGCATTGGGAATCTGAAACTCGCGAAAAAGACCCCTCTGCGATAGAAGAAAAAAAACGTCTGTAGAGTAGTAGGCCATCAGTAGGCCTGCAGATTTTGCCGTTGTCGGAAAATCTTTAAAATTCAATAATGCTGATGCAAGGGAGTCTATGGATCAGGAAAACTCAACTGCTTTTACGTCGGTATTTTAGTACCCCAATATAGATTTTAAGATTTATAGCAAATAAAGCTCACAAATATAAGCAACGAAAAAAGCAAAGAGCAGAAAATGTTTAAGCTAGGTGTAGTCTCGGTATGAAAAGAACAGAGCATGGCATATTTGTCATATCTTGTGTAATTGATCTAAGAAAAACATGTAGTTAAAATCTATAAAATCTAGAGACTTTGAAACGTAAAACATACCATTGGCGGAGGAAGTCTGTAGCCAGAAGCCAGACGTTCAAGCACCTAAAAAAGAACCAAGGCTTGAATTGGTTCCTACGCGTGTCAGCTCAGAAGCGAATGCACCAACAGCCACAAAACAGTTGAAGAAGATGAAGACCCGTATGTAAGAGACAAATATTCTCCCTTCTTAGGCGTTGTTTCCTAAAGTATCCTGTGTAACTATATGTTTGTTTCCAACAGCTTGATTTACCTCTGTTTACTTGCTAAAATATTCCGTAGAGAATTCGACAAACTTTCCGTATTTGTCTTCCCTGATTTGTAATCACAAAAGTTCATTTTGATATCGTTTATTTTCCACGAATATAACGTGAAACTTTTCAAAAAAATTCCTCTGCTTGATTCTTTTAAAAGAAGTACACAAGATGGTTGCCAAAACTTTTGAACATTGGAAAACAATGCCCTACTAAATATTCTCATGTATTCAACCTTGCAACAATATTAGGCCCAGATCATGTTTCAAGGAATAGTCGACGCCGCAGGTAAGTCAAGATGACTCTAAATCTTGTAGAATTAGCATCTTTTAAGTTTTGATAAGCAAGGTAATGGATGTGAATTTCAAAAACAGACAGAAACAATACCCCTCCATACCCCCCACCCCCCATTTAAAAAATAAATCTATAGATCTCAACCGCGAGATAGCATCCTGATCAAATAACAAGGGTTAAGCAATCATTTTCTGAATAACGAGTTAACGAAATAGCCCTGAATTTTTTCTTCAGGTGTAGAGTGTTGATTTGAAATCGCAATTTATCAACTTTTGTTAAAACCATTGCCCAGGCGAGAGATAGATGGATAGGAAATAAAAAATATTTCCCTATTGGTGAATATTAGAAAGATACGTGAATATACCTCATAATTGCCCCAGTCCCAATATGGCCTTTCTCCGTATGACATTATCTCCCAAAGCAGGATACCATAACTCCAAACATCCGAGGCAATGGTGAATTTCTTAAACTGGATTGCTTCCGGTGCTGTCCATCGAGCAGGGATCTTGCCACCCTGTAAAAAATTGAGTTAAAACATATCATAAAGGATCTCGTCTACCAGCTTCGAACTAAAGTGAAATTGTTTTTAGACAAAAAAGGTTTACAATGAATAGATTTAGTAGCAGAGTAGATTCAATTGCAACGATGAGTCACATGGTTAATGGAACCTGACAACAACAACCAGGCATAGATGTCGCCCAACTATCAATGGCCAATTGCTTAGAGGTAAAATTTCTACGTGTCCTCTTACTGGCCAACATATTACGTCAAATTTCACATTTAGAAGCATCCTGAAGAATTTCCATTGTATTATATGTCTGCCACAAAAGTTAAATAGTGATTGATAAAAGAGAGAAAACTTTTCTTCAATAAATACATGCTCAGAAACATACTTTGAGTTTGATATGTTATAAATCTCAATACATGTACGAGATTAAAATATACATTGACCCACAAATGATTGCCCTTCTACAGTATGACATCTTTTGAAGAAGCAGCAAATATGATAAGGTGATCGGATATGAATTTAGTGTAGGTCAAAGGCAATTGTATGTCATCTGTTAATAGGATAAAAATCATCTTGATTTTTAGGGGTTAATGAAGCATTCAATTACCGTTGTGTTATATGTATCTTCCTCGCTCAATTCTCTGCTCATTCCAAAATCAGCAACCTTGCAAACCATGTCATCATTTACTAAAATATTTCTGGCTGCCAAATCCTGAAATAATAACATTAAGACTCAGTCAAATTAAGACTTAATCTAACAGATCAAAATAATTCTAACAGGGCAATACTTAAGGGCTACCATTATGCTCTCACTGTCCAAATTTAAAAAATGCCATTGTTGAAAAAGAAATTTTTTCCAGATGAATACATGATAAAATTAAACGCAGCTGTATTTGCTATTCCATTGCAATTGCTAAAATTATTTCATATTTGCCAGTAATCAAATCTAAATAGTCTACTGGTATTTTTTTGGAAAAAGAATCAATCTGAACTATTTACATGCATTCAAGAGCGCATTCCAGTCATCTCTAAACGCTCTAGGCTCAATCTCAGCCTTAGGCAAACAACATACACACAATGAAAAATTGAGCTAAAGCAAAACATTTATTAAGTCCTGCTATGACAAATAACAGCGGATAACCCTGCTAAATAAACTCAGGGGAAATGAAATGGCTGAAGATCGCAGTCTATTAACCAGCTGTGGGCAAAATTACTATGAACATAACCATCCCATACTACAAAATTTATTTCTGTAACAATACACGTGAGAAAATTTTAAAAGGCAGTACACGGTTATCGTGCACGACGCTTTCGATTGAAGTTACCCTGTGGATGTAGCTAACACCTACCCTGTGGATGTAGCTCATTTCAGAAAGATACTTCATTCCAGACGCCACACCCCGGGCCATTCCTAGTAACTGGAGTGGAGTAAATTTACCATCGTTTTCCTGCGGAAATATAGAAGGTTGTGTTACATTTCGTCAGAATGGGGACTCAGTTAGCCACAAAAGACATAGAGTAGTGGAAGATAGAACGAACATATTTGATACAAAGTTAAAATTGACTAACATTTCGACCCGGCATGCAATGCTTCTTCAGACGCCTAAATATTCGCTATGCATGTATTGTTAGAAAAATGTAAAATAAATAAAAAGGAAGCGATGATAGATATTGGTGAATGGTTGTTTGTCAATAACTGACATTTCAATCTACAAATTAGTTTAACTACATACTCAATAACTAGTTTTTGCAACAATTTGAAGAAGTAAATTGAAATTTAGCATACTTGTAGAAAGGAGTCAAGCGATCCATTGCTCATGAATTCGATGACAATCAATATGGGACGGTCTAGAAAGAAGAGAGAAAAATTTGTAAGCATTGGCAGACAAACAGGGAGACGACGTAATATATGTGTTCCGGAACGACAGGAAAAATTGGCAAGATAGATTTCAAAGAGTACACAAGCTAGAAATCGGCTTGCATGCTCACAAAGCAATCTGCTAATCTATCAAAAAACCTGCAAAAGATATGTCTTCAAAGCAAATAAATTTGTATACCTTTAACGACCACACCCTCGAGATTTATGACATTTGGGTCATCAAATTGTCCCATATACATTGCCTCTCCCAAAAAGTCATCTCTTGCTTTCTTATTTGCATTTGACTACAAAAAAAGGAGAAAACAATTTCGTAAGTTTTTGCTAATAAAAACAGCCAGAAAGTCAGCTGCTTTTTCTAAAAAATTGATCTTACACATTCGGGAGGGTTTTCTTTGAGGATGGAGATTAATTTGCGGCGTTTACAGACCCCTCCCCTCAGAGAATATGAAAATGGTACCATTAGGCCAAATGCCACCCCACATTATTACTGAAATTTCCCTCTTTATCTTGGAATTGGTTGTAAGGAATTTTGACTGTTTTCCTCTGGTTGTTTCCAGACTGAGAAGACTCCAGAATCATTCTGAAAACGAAATATACACTCGTCCTTCAAGACTTTTACTCTGCTTTTTTCTTCGGATATAGTTTCTTATTCCATACTTTGACAGAAAATGCCTGACTGAGTTTTTGAAAAGATTTTGGTCATAAAACGTAATTGTTAGGTTATTCATTATTTTAACATTTTTACAATTTTTTTGTCCCTCTCAGAAATTTTGTTGACCTGCTAGTTCTCAAACGTTTGTCCGGTTTTTGTATATACCTTACAAATATTGTTGACAGCATAGTTTGTGCAGCCCAGTTGGTTTGCAACTTCATCGTATTAAAGACCTGGGGTAAAAACACTATGACAATTCACCCTGCTTCGTTCATATTTCGCGTGTTATTACATTGCCCATGAAGAATAATGTTTTCAGCTTTTAAAAATAATTTTCACAGTAAAGTTTCCCAGATCAAAATATTATAACTTGCCTGGTTGTTTATTTCGTCAGTTTCCTGACGCTATTACTTGATTTTCCCGCCAAAAATTGATTATTCTTTTTTTCTTAACCGTCGTAAGTAAGGGTTGGGCCAGTAATTTTACCCAACCATTTTGATACTTCGGAAAAGAGGAGTCTAAGTGTATTTAGAACCTATATTGAAAATGATTTGATGTCGCAGACTTCATTAAAATCTCAGGTCTTACGAAGAACATATTTGTCCTACTTGTCTACGAAAGATCACAAACTTATACCTTGAGTGTCTTGACGGCGACAATTTGTGCTTTTTCAGAGGGTTTTTCCATAGTTCCTTTGTACACATCACCAAATTCACCTAAGAATAATTTTTAATTGCAGAATATTCATAAAATTCGACAATTCTTTTTTGATTCTCATTCCATTATACAGCAACGGAAATTAGCCTACAAACCAAGAAAATGGCTTGCCAGGGCCTGACATCTAGTTTCAGGCCTAAAACCTTACGAAAATCTTATATTTAATACAATAAATTCATTACAGCTTACCGAAGACGTTATTTAACTTAGTATCATAAAAGCATTATATGTTTGAAAAACTAGAAGATTTAGTCAGAACACAAAGCGGAAAACTCTGCACTGGTATCTTCAACAGAAGACGGTGTCATATCACATATGTAAAACTAATAGTCGAAAATTATTTGTGATGAATCAAAGATAAGAGAGCCGAGGAAGATATCAGCAGTAATTTGGGTAGATAACAGACCAAATTTCAGAATAGGTTTGCACCTATGGCACTTGTCTTTCACCTGAAAAGTTTTTGTTTGAATCGTTAAAAATTGGAAATTGAAACGCTAAACCATTGAGGTGCTTAATCATTGAGACACAAACAAACCGTAGTTAGATTCGCGAATGCAAATATCAGTTGTGAGAATCTGCCACCAAGATAAAACGTTTTAAGACTTTGAAACTATCAGAAGAACCATGCTCTTAAACTAACTTTAAACCAACTCACCTCCACCAATCAGACGATCTAGCTTGATCCAGCTTCGGTCTAATTCGTTAGCAAACTGCTGCACAGCGTCCTCCAAATCTTGATATGTCGTCGGGTCAATATAAACCTGAACGCCTTTTCCACTTGGGAGAATCACTAAACAATGTAAGAGAGACATAGAGCCAGGTCGAACTTTGCATAATTTAAACACAATATTTATGAAAGATATTTTTCTCCAAAAAAGCACAATAATTGAAATCGTAATTGGCTGAAAATAGCAGTCAAAATGTAATGATTGAGAGAAACGATTATAGGAAGTAATAACTGTTATGGAAGTAAATTATCAACATTGATCGAAGATGCTATGGCTCGAAAATGGACGACTGAAAATGAATCAACAAATTCGCCTATGCGGAAAGAATAGCTTGATACAGTGAAAATTTCTGAGAAATATTTAACAGCGAATGTGTACGAACCTTCCCCGTTTTCAAGTCGAACAGGTTGAAGATGCTTTGGATGACGCCTTGATAAGCAGAAAAATAACACATTTTATTGACAAAGATACAAAATATTATTGAATAATAAAAATGACAGCTAATGATCAGGGAACTGAATTGACGGATATTTTAGGGGGGGGGGGGAATGAAAGGTGCTTGATTTCTGACTGACAAAAAGCCAATCGTAATTTTGCACTTAAGTTGCACGTACCTTTTATTTACAGACCCTTAACACTATACGGTTTTGTTATTATCTTTCTGAATTGAGAAAACTTCTTTTGGCTATAGCGTTATGCAAATTATTCTTCGACCGAAATAAGAATTGTCAGTACGACTTGGACTTTTATATTTCTCTGGTGCGACACTCCCACACCCCCACACCCCCACAACCCCACACCCCCGGACATCTACGTGCCTGTGAGTAATTTAAAAAATAAGTAAATCAATACGCCAAAAGTGATAAAAAAGAAGCAATTATGGTAATGGCATGAAGGTTTTGGTAAAATGAACTGAGCCATTATAACGAGAACTGGAATAATTTTTTTTTTAAAACATTAAAACTAACATAGCAGAAACGACGTACCTTCGATAGAAATATACAACGAAAGCGCCAGCAATCAACAGTAAAATAAACAATGTGACTACCACAGCAATGACCAAAGTCAGTGAAATACCTGTAAATAGAATTCCATATATTATTCATACGTCACTCAAGGTGACTATAGGGCGCCTTTAATTCAACAGAACTTACTTGCTGAATGGCCAATATGATAAGAAGATATCAGCGAAAATTAAAAGTAAAACACAGTACAAAGTACATTGTACTAGGCTAACAATTAGGTATTACTTGCTGCATGGCTTATATGTAAAATTACTAGAATATATCAGCAGATTTCTCGAAGATTCAAAGCAATAAAAGTACCAAAAAGACTGTGCTAGGCTTGCAATAAGCTGGACATATCATCACCACCTTGGTTAACAATAAGATATGGTTTAAGTTTACAATTCATATGTCACGGTAATATAATATGAAAAACTAAAAACCCTGCGGAGAATTAAAAAATATGACTTATTAATGATAACAATTTTGATTTCCACTGGCTAATACTTTCCTTTTCCTTTAATTTCAAAGCTGATAACTTCTTCTTTGGAAAATCCAGCGCTCGTGTGTGACTTTACCTAATTTGATAGTAAAAAATTATTTCTACGTTCTACACGAGTACATCTACATAAAGTTAATATTCTCAGTCTTGGTAGGGCAAATATATGACTTAAAGACTCTTTTTTTTTAAATTCAAGACATTTACTAGGTTTCAAAGCCTCAGTATCAAATAGTTGTAAATAAAAGAAGCATAAGTAAGTAAACACACATTCTCTCAAAGTGACAGGCCTTGTATGGGTAAACACACATTCTCGCAAATGTTTGTATGGGAGTTTTACCTAAAATCATTCTTCATGTAGGTTGAGAGACTTCTGTTTCTGGAAATTGGTATGAAATTAGGGAATCAAAACTTCATACTTACAGACACAGTGTACTTTTTCGTTTCTTGCTCTTGCTTAACAGTGTATTTCAGCTTGGTGGTAAACATTCCCTTTTCGCCATTAACAGTGACAAAATATCGCAGATCATCACCACCCTTGGTCAATGGCTCGTTCCAGAAAATTGTCACTGATCCATCAGAGTTTGTCCTTTTAGTAAGATTCTGAACCTCCGAAGGCACTGAAAATGAGATATGCTACATAAACAAACAAAATATCTGTTAGGATATTTACCCTAAGTAAACGAATGTGAAATCAACTCAAAAAAAGATTTGCTAAATAGCTCAACTTTCTCATTTCGGCTCCTATCTCAATGCACGGACATTGCTACCATTGAACAATTTTTTGAAATTTTCTAGAGTAAAAAATGTGTATGCGATAAGTTGGTACAGAGTCTTGCAAAAAAGAAAAACAGAATGTTTTCAATCAAAAGCTGACCATTAAAAAATCATTAAGCAAACAGAGTAACTCAAGCCAAACGTTCACTCACATCCTGATCCAGTCAAAACTAAAGTGCTGTTGTACTGAGCCTTGTCGAAGCCGATGGCAGCAGTGACATTGTTGATAGAATAGACCCTGACGTCATATCGTGTGTAGGCGCTCAGCCCGGTGACATTGAAAAGAAGGTTAGGTGTTGTAAAGTCAGGTGGAATTTTACATTTAGTACAGCTTGCTTTTATCGTGTAACTCGGTTTGTCTCCAGACCCTCGGTCCATTGGGACCATCCATTCTAGTAAGATCCACTTTGATCCAATCTGTGTGGCCTTAACATTTTTTGGAGCCGATGGTGGCGCTGTTGAAAACCATATTGGATTACAGTTTATAAGATTAAAAATGATAAATAAATTGGTATTAAAGTGAAAACAGAATTTTGCACATTAGAAATCAATAAATCTGTTTGTAAATCTTTTCATTCTCTTGCGTAAGAAATCAATAATCTTTTTTAACTAAGCTCACCTTCACAGTCGACAGTTGGAACACTTTTAGATCGAAGTGGCCTGTAATATCCATTGTTGCATTTACAAGGTGTTGTCCTGGGCTTCAGTCCGTCCTCAACATTTGCACCACATCTGGTACAATTAAAGTTACCAGCAACACTTTTGAAACTCTTTGCGGGACATTCTGTAAAAGCATGGCAATAAAGAACAAAAATTATCACCATAACACTCCTATTAATTTGATGAAGGAAAGTTTCAAGAAAATTGATGGATATAAGCCCTGGCCGTCTAAAATAAAAGCCCCATTCCATTGAACTTGAATATGACTATGAATATGGCTGCATTCAAGAATCTAGATTTTCTAGAATAAAAAGGAGTTTTATTACAATCGGATACTTATTGATCGTTGCGCTTGATTTAAATATAAGGGAAGATGACCAAAATATTAGTTTACCATCTTTGACTCTCTAAACTTTGTTGTAAAGAACAGAGAACGGTGGTTAAGTTTGTGTTAGAATGTATCATAGATAATGCAGTTGCAAGATCCTGAGAAGCTAGTTTAAAAGTTTCCAAAGTTTAAGCTCTTTGTATTGACAACTAATCAACGAGCTAACTTGCATCAAAAAGTTAATTCACGCTTTGAAGAGTTTAGAGTGAAGAGTCCAGCTTTTATAACAAATACAATAGGTAAAGAGGTGACAGAATACAAATTCTGGAAACTTTATTCCTTAAATAATTTCGCAAATGTTATCTTTATTGAACTGGAAATTTCTGGTCTACAAATAACTTACAAGATCCTTTATCAATCAACAGAAGATAAAAAATCTTTTATCATAGTGCTCATGAAATCATATTATTTAATAATGGAAACATTTCATTTTCAATTCAACCTAAACCACATTTATAAATCTCACTATTACAAGGTAATTTGCAATTGGATAGCCTGGTTTTACAAGAAAAAACTACAAAAATCGGGTTTATGCGTGGTTATGAAAAGTAAATTAAAAAGGATGTAATTCCGAGTTTATGCATGGTTTATTTTTGCGTAGTACAGATGGCAATGTTGGCAAGTTTGGAGATGAGATACCGTTTTTGTTGTTTATCGATGGAGAGAGAGTCACATATTTTGAAGAATGAATTGCAGGAATTGCCGAAGATGCCAAGAGAGCGCCGTGGAGAATGAGCAAAACGGAGACAATTTTGTGTCTGAAATTGTGGTAATGACTAAGGTTAAGTTAGCAGCGGTGGAAGAAACATAGATGGTGAGAAGGATAGTAGAGTTGATAAATAACACAGAAAGAGAAGTTGTTTTTGATTTTAAGAAAGTAGATAAACAAAGAATAGAAGAGGAGACGAGGAGAGTCAACAATGTGTTGAAATATATCGAGACCAAAAGTTTATCTGAGACAAACAAATTGTCGAAAGCTGTTAGCATCTATGATCTATGTAGGAGAAAGTTTGGGGATAAAGAACAAAAGAGGGTCAAAAATAAACAATGAATGGTGGAAGAGGAGAATTGGAAATGACATCGTGACACTGTACAAAGACATAGCAGTAATAGAAAGAAAGAAAAGAGGAGAGCTGGGAAAAGAAGGGAAATTCAGTTTCCTGCAGAATAAATATCTGATAGATAGAAAAGGACTAGCAGTTGCTATAGAAGAGCTGAAACAGAGTGTAGCAGCAAAGAAAACAAAACTTAATAGGTATGATCAAAGGATAAAGCAGTACAGACAAAAATCGATTATTCTATACAGATCAGAAGCGATTTTACCAGGAAATAAATGGAGAGGCAAGGAAAGAAAAGATTCTACCTAATGCGGAAGAAGGTAGAGAGTTCTGGGGAGGAATTTGGGATGATGCAAAAGAGCATAATAAACAAGCAGAATGGTTACAATAAATCAAGGAAACTGAGACAGACCGAGTACAACAGGACATGCATATTTCTAAGGTTGAAGTAAAAGACCAATGCAAAAAGATGCCAAATTAGACAGCTCCTGGACCTGATGGAGTGCAGGGATTCTGGGTGAAAAGCCAACAGGGTGCCATCAAAGAATAGCAAAACAGATGGATAAAATCTTGAATGGAGAGGAAGAACTGCCTGAATGGATGAAGGCAGAACAATGCTATGTCAGAAAGGTCCAACAGAGGGAAACGCCGTAGACAACTTTAGACCTATATCATGTTTACCGTTATTGTGGAAGCTCATGACTGGGATAATCGCAGAAAGCATGTATGCATTCTTAGAGAGCAACAACATTTTACCTAATGAACACAAAGGCTGCAAACGCGAAAGAAGAGGAACTAAAGATCAGTTATCAATATACAAAATTGTCCTGAAAGATTGTAAGAGAAGACACACCAATTTCTCTATGGCCTGAATCGATTATAGAAAGGCATACGACATGGTGCCACACTCATGAATCATCGAGTGCTTAGAACTATTTGGTGTCACTAGGAAAGCGGAACAGTTTATTCGTCGGAGTATGCCTCACTTGAAAACGGAATTAACATCTTGTGGAGAAAGGTTATGTCATGTTCACATTAGAAGAGGGATCTTCCAGGGTGATAGTTGGTCCCCTTTGCTGTTTGTGCTTTGTCTTATACCGTTAAGCCTGGTATTTAGGAATGTAAAAGCTGCATATGAGTTCAAAGATAAACAGCAGAGGATAAACTACCTAATATGTATGGACGATTTGCAACTTTATGGTAAAAGCGATTCTCAAATCGATTTTTTAGTGAAAACAGTACACTTGTTTAACCAAGATGTTGGAATAGAGTTTGGTGTTAAAAATGTGGTTTCTTAATCTTGAAGAGGGGGAACGTGGTAGACCATGAGGGAGTTATGCTGCCAGATGGTGGGTGAACTGATGAGGAATGTTGAGAATGATGGCTACAAGTACTTGGGGATCTGGGAAATCGGTGGAGTGATGGAAGACGAAATGAAGATAAGTTTAGAAAGGAATTTCTAAAAAGACTAAGATTAGTATTGAAATCGAAGCTCAATTGAAGTAACAAGTTCCAAGCAATAAACACTTGGGCTGTAGTTTTGCTCAGATATGGAGCAGGTATCATTAAATGCAACAAGGAAGAATTACAAAACTTGGATAGAAAGTCAAGAAAATTATTGACGTTGCATTGTGCCTTCCATCCCAAAAGTGACATAAACAGACTCTTATATCATGTTACATTAATCTGAAAAGAAAATATTGAAATAGCTAAATTTGACTAAAGGTGATTTAAAATCTAAAAAGTAAGAATTTTCAATTGTGATTAAAAATAAATTAAGATTATAAAAGTAAGAATTGCGATATTACAAACTTGGCTAAAAATAAATTAGAATTAGAAGTTATGTTCTTCTCTTTCTGAATCAAACTAACAGCCCCTTTATCGCTTCAGTAAGAAAATATTCTTTAGATTTTGATGGGAATTCCGCTTTCGTTTTTGAAGTTCTTTGGTATCTTGTTAAAAATATCAGCTGCACTGTTCCTCAAAATTTTAGAATTGGTTAAAGTTGCAATTTGTGGTGCAGAGTTTGATCTCAGATGTTTACTGTTTTCTTTCAATGATATGTCAATGTATCCTGCCTAGTGATATGATATCCTTTTCTTTAATGTAACGGCCTAGAAACAACTTGCAGCTGCATTTTCCACCTTTTGTAGTCGTTTTTGTAGTTTCAATGAAAGCGAATGAAATACAGCATTGACAATTTGGATAATATTAGCAACTTAGCAACTTGCTTTTCAAGTTTCAGTGACATGATATTTTTGAATATTTTTACTATGGCAAGAGCTCCAAAACAGGATGATGTTATCTTGTTTTCATGCTCTTCCCACAAAAGATGGTCTAAGAAAACACCAAGTAACTTTGTTGACTTTGCATGTTCAATTTATTGTTGTCCAATTTTTAGTGAGGGAGCAAAATTATCGAGATTGTGATGACGCGATAGTTGCTTTGTGCTAAGAACAAACATGAGTGCATGGAATGAATGAAAAAGAAAGCTTTATATATGTATATACGCTCATATATTAAAAAGACTCACCATTACAACTTGTAAAGGAATGATTTTCATATCCAGCTATGCAACGACAGCCACCATTTACCTTGGTGGAACCATTTGTATAACAAAACATGTAATTAGTCGCTTGTGAAATTTGAACATCAGCATTGGGAGCGCATGTTCCAATCACCTTTAGGACTGAAACTGTGCTGTTTGGAGCTGGAGTTTTAGGTGGAAATGACATAAATTCCCCAGCTGAGCTTGGACATTCTATGTAACTGAGTTGAAATGAATCAAGTCTTCCACAAATTCCTTGATCTCTGAAAGCAATAAAAAGTCCAGTCCTTCCTTCCATTCCAATGGTAAAAACTGATTTAAACTGTACTCTAGATGAAGGATTCATTGATGTGGTATTCTTTAAAGCAGAAATGTATTTGAAGCTTTCAGCACTTGGCGCAGATATTTCACCTGAGCCCAAAAGGACATAGACACCAATGGACAATTTGGTTAAACAGCAATTCAAAGTATAAGTTATTCTGAGGGTTATTTGTTTGGCTGGATTTGTAATGACAAATGGTGTTATAACGTAACCATCTACGACATTATTATCTAATTCACAAGCAGTGAACCCGGTCTCATCTGTCTTTAGCTTCCACTGAAAAAAAAGAATAAAATGAGTGTCAGATGATTTGGCGCCTGGTTTAAATTTATCACTTAGCATTAAAAAATAATGCACTTACTCGCAAAATATTTGTGCAATAGCGCAAGATTACACTAAAAATTTTCAAGCAACAAGACATCGGAAAGTAGATGGTCAGAGATACTGATGCAGATGAATGTAGGACAAAATGGCAGAAAAATTATACTCTAATGATAGCTTTTTATGTAAAGTGGTAGCTATTCACGTCATTCCTTAATCCCTAGATTTATCAACCCAAAAGGCCAACATTACAACAGCAACATGCCAGATAAACAAATTGGATTGCCAAACTGAAAAACGTTAAAAAATATAGAGAGCTTCAACAAGCTTCAAACGAACAATAATCAAAGATACATGCTATGCATCATACAAAGGGAAAAAAGTAATCAAGAGCATTTACAGACAGGAAGAGCACTTACGGTAAAGTTAGTTTCTAAATAAGTCTAAGTATCCTTGACTAAAAGTTCCAGCTGCTTATGAAAACAAAGCGTTATTAGAATTGGCAATCGCCACATATTTAGAAGATCAAATGTAAGGCTGTCGTGGGAAGATGATACCCTAATACCTTGAAAGTTTTAGCACCCCTTAGGCCTTGAAGGATTCTTTACCAAGTAATTGTTAAATGGGCAATACCCCTCGTAAGCTCATACATGCGGGCAGTTCTTCACTTGTGAAAATATTTTCACCAAACGGTTTGCCAACAATATTTATTAGGTTGCAAAAGTAGACCTAAATGGCTGCTCAAAGTAGAAAAAAGTCATCAAAAATATATACAATCTGAAAAGGCTTGCTAATGATAGTTTGTGGTAGAAAATGGATTTCTTTCTAAACAGAGTTTGAATTAAAGTATAATTATCCTGTTCATATGACTGTCTTGTTTTTTTGACAAAAGAAAGAATTAAGCAGAATTATGAAGCACTACTTTAAAAAGATTCTGTAACAAACTGCATAGCAGTTCATAAAATATTGGATTACAAATTTGATGAAAAAGATTAAATACTTTGCTAAAACCAAAAAGCAAACTGCTTTCAGCTTTATTTTTATGATGACTGAGAAATTTATGTTAATTAAATTTGGAACTAAAAAAGTATCAATTTTAAAAGGTGGCTCGTTTAACCATAAATTTGTTGATGGTTTGTTGAAGTATTTGTGCAAAGATAAGTGGGAGGTCTAAAAATAATGAGTCATTGTGGCAGTTTATTAGTTGTTGAGGCATTATCTTATTTTATGCTAACTGCAAAGAGATGGTTAATCTGATTCTGTTTGGATTGCCTGATAGGTTAGACTTTGAGTGTTAAAGCACTCTGCCTTTGAATAATGTTGTTGATCCTTACCCCGGGGGGGGGGGAGGTACTTAATATATTTTGCTGACAGGATGCACGTCTTTCCAGGTATCATTTCCAGCAATTTATTTTAAGGCCAGGTGTCTGTTCAACTGATAAAATCTAAAGTCGGTTGGATAATTTGAGTACAAATGTACAAATGTGAGAACAAACTTCTGTTACAAAATTGTCAAAATTTACATTGTCTTGATTCCAGCAAATTACACCCCCAAACAAATTTTAAATATGAGCCCCTATATAGATCATACATGTATTTGCCGTACTATGTAAATATTCCAAGTTTCTTTTTAGTCTTCTACATTCTACATAAATCTTCTACATTATCATAATAGCTGTATTGAATGAAAGAATATGGAAAACTAGAAACTGAACATCTTTCTTGATAATTTATTGATACTGTCAAGTTTGTATATAGGTTTGTTTAAAGAATGATTTTTGAGACAGTCTTTGAGCATTTCTGTGAATTCCTGCCTTCAAAAATTTATCTATACAGTAGAAATGAAGTTTTGAGTGAATTCAAAAATTCTAAAGCCGGGTATCATTTTTAGCTCTTTTTTCTAAAGTTGGTTCACAAAAACTATCTTAGGAGTGTGCACCCCCGTCGTTTTGCAATCCAAGTAAATCTTTCTTTCTTTCTTGGTATTGAAATTGAACAGTCAAGTAGAATATAAAAGGTTGTGGTTGCAAGTCTTTATTACCAAAATAACAGAAGGTCCTTACTCTAAAGGCGCCATTTGACTTAAATTAGCTGTTTGTCTCTTTTCCTCTATTATCTCTTGGTGGAAGAGATCACTTGCAATAATTGTATCGCTTTTTCACAGTATTATGTTATGACCTGTAAAACTCATTTGTGCATAGTAGGCTGAAGAAAGGACACTAAAGTATTCAAGCTTTTGAATCTGGTATCTATCGATTTCTGACAAATTTGAGGAAAATTTCAAGTTACACCTCCAAAAGAATTCATCAAAAACAAAAATTTTCAAAAATTTTTGGAGACAAAAACAAGCCTCTATTTCTTCAATTTTTTGAGAGAAAGCATTTTCATATTAAAATAATCAAATCTTACAAGCTGGATAAACTTAAAGCTAAAAACGGAGTATCCTTATAAGATGCTATGTTTAATAAGACATTTAAAAAAAGTAATCAGGAATAGAAACTTTCAGATGGCTATTTTTCATATCTTTGAAATAAAAAAACCAATGAAATGTCGAAATTCTTGCAACTTTTGCCAAAGAAGCGAAATCAAAATTCTGAAATTCACAAAACTTGAAAGAAGATGCTCAAAACAAAAGTGATCCCTTTAAATTAAAGCGTTTAAAGATATCGGAAAGCCTTTGATGAAATCTTGAAGATGTCTCTATTTGATGAAATCGATAATATAGTGTGGTTGAATTCCGATTTTACCAGGACAAAAATATTAAAAAGCTGTAATTTGGCACATATGTTTCATACGCAATTATTTAGAAAACACCAGGTGCAATCTGTTAACTGGTAGGGCAGGATTTTGAGGCCACTAGAGCGACATAAAAAAGATTCGCTTCTTTGTTGTCTTTAGACATAGTTCTTTGAAAGCATCACAATGCATTTCCGAAAGCATCATCAACTCAAGCAGCTGAGGTATTGTCAACAATACATAGTGACGTTTGCAGACCAATTAACGTGGAATCGATTGGAAAGTCAAAGTACTTCGTAACATTTATCGAATGCATCTCGGTATACCAGTCTTTGTCGTTTAATGCGTGCGATCGCACACGTACATCGGCACACGCATGGCACCAATAATGCGAGCGATTGATCGCACGCATGAGTTTTATATTTGACCGTCGTTTTTGACCTGAATAAAATTGTTTTCTTCAACGAAACATTGGAAGTTTTGTTTTTCATAAGCTGAGCAACATCGGCTTATTCTTTAAATAGTGACTATTTCGCTCTGTATCGTGGCTTATCGCTTTGCTTTGTTCTAATTCTCCCGGAAACATGGCGGTCGTCAGGGATTGTCCAAAACTTTTACCTTCCCGTTTTCTACATTATCGGAGTAAATATCGATGAAATTGCTCAAAAGAAAATTTGCTTTTTTATCATAGATGCGAGAGGCAGGCGACGAATAGACCCGCTAAAAGAAGATCTTCCGACAATCAAAGTTAATACCAATCTAGTGATGTGGATAGGAGAATTCATAAAAGGGGCGAGAAATTTAGATTTTCCGACCAAAATGTTATAAGAGCTTTTATTTTTTCAAAATTTTGTACATAACTTCACGTAAGTCGCCCAGCCCCTTGCCCCCCCCTTTATCTACGCCACTGTATCAATCAATATTTCCCTATAGTTGTCCTGTAATGTCAAATGTTTTTGGAAAGAACACAGCAGAAACACTCAAGCTCTCTGCAAATTGCCCCAGGGCCTCGAGGTGAAGGGGGCCTTACAAAGTAATGAATTCTGTTTTGAAATAAAATTGATTAAAAGTAACAAATTAAAGCCCATAAACAGTAAAACATTTGTAGCGAATAAACGAATTTAAGCTAGCTTAAAGGGCGTGGTCGCAAAAAATTTCTACGCTATAGCCCCAACGAAACGAAAGGGCACTAATTCTACGCTTTAGCCCCAGGACCTCCAATTCTTTAGGCGGCGGCCCTGCGTACAAGTTTGGCACCGTGACAAAACGGTCGCGGCTCGCCCTTTCGTTTGCGCTAGCACTCTGGAACCGAGCTAATTGTGCTTTGCCATCCGGAATGGTTTTGACCCTGTTACGAAAGAAAACGAATTTTGTACCGTCTCGGTTCAGTTTTTGAACAGGACTGTGTAAACTGGGACCGAAATAGCCTGATTTTTAAGAGTGTGAATCGCACGCATGAAAGAAATAATGCGTGTGGTTTGCCACACGCATGGTGATTTCCTTATGACGAAGACTGTATACCCACGTTTACTTCCTTAGGCAAAAAAGTGAAGTGCTAGAAAAATTCGAAAAATTTTTAAACTTAACAACCAATGAGACTTTGAATAAAGTCAAGATACTTCGTACCAATAATGGTGGTGAATATTGCTCCAAAGAATTCATAGAATACATGAGAGAAAAGGAATTATACATCAAACAACAACTCCAATGAATCTGGAACAAAATGGTGTTGCAGAGCCCATGAATAGGACAATTGTGGAGACAGCTTGTTCTATGTTACGTCATGCTAAATTACAAACTTCATTTTGGGCAGAAGCAGTTAGCACAGCTGTATTCTTGAGAAACCGCAGCCCAACAGTTGCACTTAATAAGAAGACACCATTTGAATGCTGGTATGGTGTGAAGCCAAATGTGTCAAATCATAAGGTATTTGGTTGCATAGCTAATGTGCACATTGCTGATAAATATCGTCATAAATTTGCTGCTAAATCAAAACAAGCTATAGTGGTTGGCTACCCAATTGGAACAAAGGGGTATAAGCTTTATTATCTTCAAGCTAAACATTTCATTCACAGTGGTGATGTTATCTTCTCAGAGAGAGACTTTCATGACTTTGATACAACTGTCTCATCAAAATCTGATCATATATGTATTGAGTTTGATGATGAAATGAATCCAGACGTTGATGGGAATGTTATAGAAGAAGTGAACCACAATATCTTGCCAGTGGGAGCAACATTTGAGAAGAAATTTATGAGAGAAGTTGCAAACTTGCAAGGCGAAAGAACGTGTTCTTCTGCTAAGCTGGCTGAGCAAGTCAATGAAGAAAATGAAAACTGTTTCAGTGCTGATATTATAGCAGACGAAATTGATGAGCCAAGAAAGATCCACGATGCATGGACTGGAGAACATGCTAATGAATGGAAAGAAGCTACTGATGCAGAATACTCATCATTAATCAAAAGCAAAACATGAGACTTAGTTCCAATTCCAAAAGAAAAGAATATTGTTGGGAGCAAGTGGGTATTTAAAGTTAAGAGGAATGCAGATGGCTCTGTTGGCCACTTTAAGTCTCGTTTAGTAGCTCAAGGGTACTCACAAGCTGAAGGAATTGATTACCCAGAGGTATTTTCACCTGTCATTTGATACTCTTCAATATGCTCATTACTTGCATTGGCAAACAAGAACAATTTAGAAATACATCAAATGGATGAAAAAACAGCATTTCTTCAGAATAATTTGGACAGTAAAATCTACATGAAGCAGCCTGAGGGTTATGTTAATGATGATAAACCATAATGAAAGGACTGTTTATTATTTGTTATGATATTTATTTTGTTTGGCTTAATATATCAATATACATTAGATAAGTGGGAGTGACAAGACATTTACTATTATCATGTTTTGGCTCATAGTATCATTGATTGACACTTTAAGTTTAGCCTTGCTTAGTCATGCTGTGAACATATTTTTACTACTCTTTTACGCTGAATACGTAATGTGGCCTAGTATTATATCCTTATCGTATAAGTTGTTTTGTTATGTTCGTTCAACCATAGTTTATCTTTCAAGATACTCTCTGTGGCATTTTAATAGAAACAACCTAGAGTGACCCATCTGGTTATTCTTATTCTATGATCAGACCAATGGTAGAGGTTATAAGGAAAGCTACCATTACAATTCCCACACATCCTGAAATATTTAAGTGTATATTCTATGGTGATTCGGTTAAACTCACATTATTGCGAACTGAAGAAATAGTGCCATTTTTGACTATCCTCCAATGTTCAAGCCCAGTCAATGAAACAGGAACTGAAAAGAAATGACAGTCTATAAATAAAAAAGCATAAATCATGATGATAGAAAAATACAATATTATGTCACTGATACACAAGCTCAAAATGAAACTCAGACATTTTTTACATAATTGGTACCAATTCTAACATAGAGCAAAAATGTTTGCAGCCGCTGTACAAAGAGCTTTTGCGCCTGCAAGCTGCGGCCAAATGACGACGCGCAAAAATTTTCCTGCCAACTGACCATGTGACACTTTGATTGCGATCCAGGCCTCCTTGGAGGTGCAATGTTATAGGGTTTTGTGTCACCACAACCACAAAAGACCTGAGCATGGCGGAGTGAACTTGAAGCCTGATCGGCTCAATTAATATACAAAATTTTACAATGTGAGTATGCCTCAAATATTGTCAGTTCCACGGAGAAATAGTTCAATCAAAATTTAAATTTATTTTACCTCAAAAACGGCACCATGCCGCATGCTGATTTTTTATTGATTCATCTTCATGCCCCAAAAAATAAGATTATATTGGTCGGCATATTTGGAAAATTGGGTCGCGTTCATAATTTCACCGCAAAGATACCTAACTTTAGGATTGTCAAATTATGGGTGCGATTGACTGATGATTTAAAACCACCATACTTTTTGGGATATGCGGTATATTCATGGAAGTTTTTCATTAAAATAGATTGGTTACGAATGTAAGTAGTTGTTTTTAATGCGATTTTGAAAGCGCTTCGGTATTTTTCGATAAACCAAACAAAACAAAACAAAATTTGGTAAGGTCAACGTGGGAAGCTTTGTTGGATATTTAAATTAACGATCTTGAAAAATTTCCACCATGCCGCATCCTGAATTTTTGTATACTTGTAGTCAAAAGTTCAATTTTTTTGTATTATGTCTCCTTCAGTGGCGGAAAATTGGGTAACGCTTTTAAATTTACTTTTTTAATTGTTCATATTTCCCTACTTGCCTAATAGTAGGCCTAGGCATAGGATACTTTAGTTTGGCAGTAAAGCATAGGCAACAAAGAGATTAAAAAGGTTTTAAAGCCTTAATTTAATGATATAAATGTATCTTAAGTAGATAATTTATCTATTGACTCCATAAAAATAAAGCAGAGGTAAGGTTAAAATTCAAAGTCTGTTTTCTCATATATTTTTATATCATTCGCATCCGGGACAGAACGACACAATTTTTGCGGGCAGGCAAATCACGTCAGCATGCGCGCGCATAAAAAACATTTTTGCACTATGGTACCAATTCTATCTTTCTTTTTTTTAGACCTAAACAATTAATTTTTCAATGCTCTAAGCATGTAAAATTTTCTATAAAAAATTGCAAAACATTGGGCACTTACTGGGCACAACATGAAATACAAACCTAGTTACTTTATCACTCAAAATTAATTCAGGTTCCAATTCTAAGTTTTACTTTAAAAGAAGGCTGTTTCAGTAAAATTGGGAGTTTATCAAATTAATTGTAACTTTTGGGATGATATAATTCACATAAAAATAGGACAACAAACAGGAATGCTGATGTAAATAAACAGGTATTAATCACATTGAGGTTGGAAAATCAATTTAAAGCATTTTCATCTTCCAAAAGAGAATTCATCTTCTAGGGGTTTTTAAATAACAAGATTAATCTTTTAAATCTTTCAGCAATAATAAGTATATATACAAGAAATTTTATACTGAGATCAAAAGATGATGTACATAACGTTCTTATCAACGACAACATTTGAAGCTAAACATATTTTTAGTTTTCTTCATAAATGGGGCAACTTGCTGATACAAACAGACTAAAAGATTTCCAAATTCTTTATAAAGACATTCCCTCATAAAGACCTTATAAAGGCAAGACAAACCAAATAAATAAAACATTTGCAATAAAAGCAATGTTGTATTTGGCAACAACACAGTAACTGCGCACCTTCTATTCCATTGGTAACATTCACAATACAACTCAGGGTTAACAGGACTAGGCCCAAAATGGGATGCCAATTCCATTTTATATCCATGACAGTGAAGCAGCAGTTAGTTCGATGCCACAAATATTGGCGAGCTTACAAATGATACTTTACTACATAACAATATCTGCTTTGCAAACTGTCAATTAGCACATCTCGAGTTGGTCCAAGATAAATACTTAACTTCCATTCACACCAGTCTTTCTCATGGACCCAGCTGCGAATAAGTTGAACGAAAAAGGCAGCATCAAAATAAAGGGCCTGCTCGTAACAATCAGTCAACGATTCGTGTAAAAACAATCTCATGAGCAGATTCTCGATTTAGGCCGCAGTGATAGACTAATGCATCGAAATCATAACAGTTAAGTTTGTATAACGGTCAACCAAGCCACAAACGGTAAACCTCTTGTCTTTTTTCAATACCAAATACACACAAGTCTATGAAGTTATTACTATTAAATGTTATTATATTTGCAATACGCGCCCGTTTCTCGACACCATTGAGCAGTCATCTCATTTCCATCCACTTCCTCGTAAAACTTTGTTGCGGGATTTCGTGAAAATAACATCAAGTAACACAATATTGGTGATTGTAAAAGAAGCATTTCCGTGTAATTGAATTGGGGTGTAATTTTATTCATATCATATCATGCATTTTAAAACTTTCGAAATTGGTTCAGAAGTAAGTCTATAATAATGGACGGTAGGAATTACGCGTATGCAATTTCAATGATAACACTTCCCATAAATATGAGTTGTTTACTTGTTTCATCCATCAATTTTAGGTAATTTAGTCATCCATAAAATAGTTTTTATAAACAAGTAAATGGAGCCTTTGTTGCATTCTATGAAAATAGCCACAGAGAACAACTCTTATAAAAAAAATCAGGCTGAGATTTGCCTGAAAATTAAGGACACCATAACAAACAAGGCAAGCTAAAATTCAACAAAACACAAAGAGATTTATATGAACAAGTAAGAAGCACCAGGTGTTCTGGAGCCAAGTGTTCTTATAAAAAAAGTGTATACACATATTTTTATAAGAATACTATAAACATTTTCCAGCCTCGATAATCTTAAGAAATTTTCGTTTTTAGCCTGAACAAATTTTCAAAGTATTATTTTTTCAAATCTGATTTGGTTTCAGGGTAACGTCGCTCATACCCGCATAGAAACCACGCTTTATGAAGAAAATTAGATATGCGAGTTATGCAATTCTCTCTGTCATCAAATCAACATCACAAAACAGGCAGCTGAAGAATGAAGGACGAAAATGGAAGCCGAGATTGAGCAATATTTTTATGATATTCTAAAAAATGGATGATTCTGGACCCTAATATTCTTATAAACAATATTCTAACATAAGGAAAAGAATGTAGCCAGAAAGAACACAACCGAATCACCGAGTAGTACGACATTTAATTCTACTTGATTTGATATAAAACTAAAAATGTAATAATCTTAGCATACCAACGAATGGCGAAAATAAGTTGATTCAGATATGGCACGTGAAAGATATGCCAATTAAGACAAAATTCTAATTATTTTGAACCGATACCGAACTACAGGAAGTATAAATAATATTTTGACCAAAATCTGCAATATATCCCTTACCAATCCAGTATACAATTGAAGTATCTAACTAAGCAAGAAAAAGTCCAAGAAGCCTTACGTTAACAAAAGATGTATGCTCATAAAAAGACTCTGCAGAAAAAGCAGGGGTGCCGTGAGGGGGGGACTCTTGGGGCTCAGCCCTCTCTTCGCAAGCCAGTTTTTGTTTAGTTGGAGGAATTCTTTACTTGGCAATTTTAACTATACTGTTGACTTTCCGTGAATAAGGAATTTCCTATAAGTAGTTCTACGTCAGTTAACAATTTGAATAGTTTCATATACACAATGGAGAAACTTTAACACAAACACAACTATATTGAGAGTGACGGTGTGTGTGGTTTTGGGCGTGGCCTGTACAGCAAAGCCCCCTTCCAACGTACGGCCTGTACAACAAAGGACACCCCCCTGTAGAGGTAGAGGCGGTAAAATGTACTTCAAACCCTTAAATGAGTTACATTTATTTTGGCTTTCAGAATGTTGGTCATCCCTCCCCTCTCTTAAATTTACTGCCATGAGATTAAAACCTGTTATGAAAATCAGATAAGAGACATGATCAACTCTTTTGCAAGATGTAAACAGATCAGAAAAAATATCTAGCTCACAAATTTCAAATGTGGGTTACCTATTAGCTTAATACTGTATTTTTTAGCCTCTTTAATTCAGCATCTGCATATTTTTGTTAAAGGTGAAGTTTTTCAGAGGTCTCTTAATGCGCCCACTAGCTAATGTTCCATTACACCTAATTTTGATAAAGTAGTATCAAATTTTACTATTACCCTTTTCGTTCAAATTTATCGTAGAAATGTTTCTGGAGATTGAATTATTTTGTTATATCTTCTTGTTATATCTTAATTTGTAGCAAAGCTATAAAGGTCTTTCAACTATAAAAAGAGGTTGAGAACTATCGAAAAGAGAGCAACGGTCCTAAACTCAAGGAATTTCCTTTTTCACGTTTTCTTAAATTGGTTTGTCGGCGATTCTCAATAACTCTTTAAAGATACTGAATTTTTTGACAAAATCAGTATTTTTGAAATCAGGATTTTCAAATTTAAAGAACAAACGGAAACAAAAATTTTCTTCTAAAAATAAAAGAATGCCAAAGTTTTTTGGAAATTTGGGAAGTGAAATTTTTGGAAAAAAACTTCTTTCCTTGAAGCAAGCTAAAATGCCCTAATTTAGGATCCTAAAATCACTTGAGATGTTTTGAATAAATTCCAAGCTCATATTTCAAATAAACATAATAGTCATTTTTCAACAAAACTGACACATCGTGGACTTCAATATTAACATATTTTTGGCAAAGAGTGCAAAGAGCTTTCGGCTGTCAAATACATTTACTCTAGTATTTGGTTAAGCATAAAAAATGTAGGGCGCTCTTCAGAAGTAGGTAAGGGGTACTTGTCGACAAATATGAGAGATGCAAATATGAACTTAACCATTGTTTCCGAAAAATTGGTGGGTTTCTGTCCCAGTCCCCTGAATCTCCTGAATTACACATATAAGACTTCTGATTCTCCTGATTCTGTGCGCACATAGAAAACATCTAGACCAATTTTCACGTATGTTTGTCACTGGCATCCCGCCCCTTCACCAGAGACAAAGGTTCCCATCTTCGTAGCATCCAATCTAGTATCTATCGCATAACGAAAATGATTTACTTCATCTTCAAGTTTAATAGCTTTGTTGAATATTGAAAGGAGATACATTTAGACGTTCATCGCAACAGCTGTATGTAGGAGTGTATGAAGTACTGATCAATGAAACTTCGCGGGCAACACAACTTTATTCGAAGCTAACAAAGCGTCTCAAGTGTATTCCGGTATGAATATGGCTGTCACTGGGACTCCCTCTCCTCTTCAGAGACAAAAGTTTCTGTAGCGTCCAATCTAGTAAGTATCGCATTAACCAAACTGATTCCTTTAACTTCATATTCAAGTTTAATAGCTTTCTTGTATAGTGAAAGGATATATATTGCAACATACCGCCTTGTCACAACCGATTCCTCGTGTTTCAGCAACTCCGGACTCCGGATCCACTTATCAATCGTGCAACGAATGTCCTTAAATTTTGGTCTTTTAACGCGATCTTTGTGCCAGCAAGATAACATAAGATCGTGCACACCTTTAGGGCAGCTCTGCAAGAGATTCAATCGTAAGCAGCTGCTTTTTAAGTATTCACTTGAGTAAAAAACAGCAATAGTTGCGTTGATGAACTCAAAGACATTAAACAGAATTTCTTTGGTTATTAAAGATCTGAGGCCAATGTAAGTTTAGGTAAGGAGGGAGGGGCTAAGAAGAGAGGGAGTCTGGGAAGCAAGGAGAGAGTAAAGCGTTTCAAAGAATACTTCGAAATATCTATGTATTAGTATACCTTTAAAGTGCTGAAAATCAATAAGAAACCCATCCCCCCCCCCCCCATATATATATTTGGAGTAAGAAAAAAGCAAATTTCTGCGAGAAGGATCTCAAATCCCTAGGTTCTTACACGCGGGTTTTTATTCTACCGTGATCAAACAAGCTTGAGATAATCAAACACTGCCGTAAGGTTAGGATACAGAAGACAGTAAACAGGCAAACGAGCTGTATCCAAAGGTAGTGTTGCATTCCCAAATATACCATTACCAGAATGGGAGAACTACTTAATATCTGTGATTTGGATAACAAATGAAAGTTCATATGATGAGAACATATGAAGAAAAAACAAATTATTGGTACGAATGCATGTATTTTCAGCAATCTAGGGTATGGATGCATTTTCAGCAAGTTAATTTATTTTTCCAATTAAAATGTGTAGCCCAAGAAAGCAAGTTACATCAATTGTTGCCAACAGCTTTGTTAACTGTCTTTTAACCCTTCTGCGATAGAAGAAAAAAAATGTCTGTAGAATAGGCCATCAGTAGGCCATCAGTAGGCCATCAACAGGCCATCAGAAGGCCATCAGTAGGCCATCAGAAGGCCATGAGTAGGCCATGAGTAGGCCATGAGAAGGCCATGAGTAGGCCATGAGTAGGCCATGAGTAGGCCCGCAGATTTTGCTTTTGTTGGAAAATCTTTAGATCAAAAATGCTGTTGCAAGGAAGTCTATGGATCAGGAAAACTCAACTGCTTTTACGTCGGCATTGTAGTACCCCCATATAGATTTTAAGGTTTAAAGCAGATAAAGCTCGCAAACATAAGCAACGAAAATAACAAGGAACAGACAATGTTTAGCCTAGGTGTAGCCTCGATATGAAAAGAACAGACCATGGCATATTTGTCATATCTTGTGTAATTTATCAAGAAAAGGCTATGAAAAGCTGTAGTGAAGATCTATGAAATCTAGAGACTTTTAAACGTAAAACATACCATGGCGGAGGGAGTCTGAAGCCAGAAGTCAGACGTTCAAGTACCTAAAAAAGAATTAAGGCTTAAATCGAGATTTCAGTTCAGAAAAGAATGCGCCAACAGTCGCATAAAGAAAATAAATATTCTTCCTTCCTTTATTGTACACATATTCTTTGTTTTTAGACGTTGTTTTTTTAAAGTATACTGCTTAACTTTAAGATTTCTCCAACTGTTTGATTTACGTCTGTTTAATTGCTAAATCTTTCGCACTGGTCTTTTTCTTATTTGTATTCACACAAGTTTAAAAAACCTCTTCTGCTTGATTCATCTTTAAAGAAAAACATAACACAAAAACACAAACAACATTCCCGCTACCATTATAGAAAATGGGCGTAAAGAGTTTAAAAACTTAGGATCTTGGTGACCAAGTAAGGAAATAACGAAAGGACCCTAACTTCCATTATCGGGTTTAGAATAGTGACTTAAAAGTCATCGCAATAGAGTTCTGAAGTGATGACGTCACAAAAATCTTTTTTTAAGAATTTTTGAATTCTGATTCAATAACCTGAAAGATCATCATGAAATACCTCTAAATGTGCAAAATCAGGCAAATGTATTACGAAATGACAGAGATATGGCCACATGTTTACTGGTTCTCTCCTCATCAAACCTCTGTATTTTGGTCTCTGTTCATAACTTCATGAACAGAGCCGAAATAACAGTGAATCGTTAGCAAACCTCAAATCTTTCATTAGCCATATCTCAACCGATTTTGGACATATCTGGCCAATTTTGCATATTTGGAAGTATTTCATAGTGATCTTTTACGCTATGTGGTTAAAATTCAAAAATTCTAAAAATAAGTTTTTGATGATGTCACACTTTAGAACTCTATGCCCAATTTTTATCATTATCGTTACAAGCATTTCCCTAACGATGGAAAAGTATAAAGTGAATTTCCCTAACGAATATACCTCATTATTGCCCCAGTTCCAATATGGCCTTTCTCCGTAACACATTACCTCCCAAAGCAGGATTCTATAACTCCAAACATCCGAAGCAATAGTGAATTTCTTTAGTTGGACTGCTTCCGGTGCTGTCCATTTGACAGGGATCTTACCACCCTGTAAAAAATAATTAAGTTGAAGTATATCAACAATGATTACATTTACCAGCTTTACCCTGCCTGCCTGCGCCTGCGGCCTGCGCCACCGATTCTAAAATGGGGAGCCACAAAAGGAGGATTTTATACCTATTTACTACCCAATAGGAGGATTTGATATCTATAGTTAGCAAATAAAAATGGGGGGGGGGGGCATTGCCCCCTGCCTCCCCCTGTGGCGTGGGCCCTGAGCTTAGATCTATAGCGATATTCTATTTAGACAAAAAAGGTTTAGAATGAATGGTAGCAGAGTGGTTTGAGTTGCAAAGGTTAGTCACATGATTAGTGGAACCTGACAACAACAGCCATGCATAGCCATAGACCTACAATCCCGGACAAAAATGTTGAGACAAAATGCAATTTTCGTAATTGTTTACTTTACCTTGCCCCTGTAAATTCGAATCCCCCTTTTCCCTCGAAGCAATGTTGGATTTATAGTTCTTTCATTTTTGCTTCACAATCATGCTATCAACATTGAATTGGGGGAGGGGAAAAGTGAGAATATAAGCTTTCCTTGAAAAGTCTCAACCATTTATTGGTTGCTTTGAAGGGAAAAGAGATTGTCAAAATTCGACGATTTTGGCAAGCCTGTAGCTTTACTTTTTTGTCAAATTGGGGGATGTGAACAAAGGCAATTGGAAAACTAGCTTCCGTGAGTAGGATACATTGTGAAAAACTGTTAGGTATTTATTACACGAGAAGTTGTGCTGCTTTGAGCTGGAAAACTTCTGTGAATAATAAATGCTTTTAGCAAGTCTATAATCTACTTTTTTGTGAAAATCCAGACAGAAAAAAAGGGAATAACATTAAAACATAAAAGAAAAAACTACGTTCCATGGCCAAGGTACAAAACCAAAACCTGGCAAATGTTTATATATAGGGAAATTCTGTCAAAAATTCATTATTTTTGGAGGCCTATACGTTTTTTTCTTTTGGAAAAAGAGTCACTGAAACAGGAAAATTTTATTAGGAAAACAAGATTAAATAACAAGGCTGGATACATAGTTAAGTTCTGTTAAGACAATGAGTTTGATTTTTAGCTAAAAAATCACTGGAAAAATTTACAACTTTGGAAAACCTGTAACTGTACTTTTTTCAAAATTGGGTCACTCAAAAAAGAAAAATTTCTTATGGAAAAAACTTTCTATGAACAAAATTATTTTAATTACTATTTAAATACTATTTAATTACTTAAAAACTATTACAGATACAAATTACTTTAAGAGTTTATTTAGATGAGAAAATTCTGATGTTTCGGAAAAAATGAAAATATCAAAACTTTGTTACTTATGGTGGTAGTTCTAAGATATACTGTTTTAGCCTTAAACATATACATAAAAATGTATAAGAACAGGAAAAGAGATGAAATGACGTCAATGCGAACAGTTTAGATGTAGGCCTTTAATGTGAGAGTGGGTTTGTAAAGTGAGGCAACGAAGTTTGAAAAGTTTGTCAAAAAGTCTATGAAATAGGATATCTAGACACCACTACATCAAGCACGCTTTAAGAAACATCTCCAAGACCTATGTATCGGTAAACTCGTGAACTTCAGATCTACCAGGTTTAGAAAACCCTTTTATTATTCCGCTTCTGCCAGACTGAATACTGAATGGGTTTAGATTTAACCGTAAAACACTTATTCACATGTAACGACTATTTTCTCTCGGACATTCAAGAAACTATTCAGCTGGATTTCGTTATCAAATAGTTATTTATCTGCAATTATCATTATATACGGTATAAAAAATGGTTTCGACTAGTAAAAGATATTCACAAGAAAGATTAAATCAGGAATATCTTAATAAACAAAATAGCTTCATGTCAAAAAGTAACGGATATAAAAACTCCTAAATTCATACCTAATGCACTTGGGCATTTATTCATCACTGTTTCAAAACCATCTAAGTTATACCAGAATGCAACTATGCACATATTAAGTGGCAAATGCTGAGGCTTCAAAATTAAAAGGTTCTACGCGAAAATGCTTTTGTAGGTTCTTTATAATAATAAGATGCAACTGATTTCTACAGTTGGTTTTATCGATTCTGGAACAAGGCAACGCCAACATCTTTTACCTCTCATTTCATAAAAGATTTCGCGATTTTAAAATATTTAGATATTAAACCTAGAAGCCTTTTTTGCTAAGATCGATAACTGTTACTAATCGGTGACTAAAAATGAATCTACCTTACGAAAACTCTAATCTTAACTGCAATAAGAAAATTAATTTGAAAAATACACTGTAAATACAGATCGATTCACTTATATGAAATGATAAAAACAGTCACATTTCACTGCATGACGCCGCAAGGTGACCTTGAATAAGGATTTCTACTCAATACAGGTCAGTACCTTCTTGTTAAAGGCATTGAGTCATGGCAAATAGGCCTTTTCTATAGAGTTTCATTTGGTTTCGACGTGATCGCTGCTGTTTCATGTGATATTCGCATCCGTTGTTGACAACTTGCTATTGATGGAAATTGTTTTTTTAATCAGTACGAGGTGAGTTCATGTGACCAGTTTAAGGTCAACCAATAGCATCGCAGTCATAAAAATCGTGACTCAGCGGATTTTGGCACTTTGGGTATACCCAATCGATATTATCATGACTCAATGCCTTTAAATAAAACATTCAACCTATGCACAACAACTTATGGAAGAAAACCACAACAACAGCTTACAAGACAACTTGGAATGTCTTCTATGGTGCAGAATGCTCTACGTACGTTCTCCAAACAATTCAATACTTCTAATATAAAAACGTCACATCAAAAATGTCTTTCGTAGAAATGCATCTATACAATCAAGGGCAATACATAAACAAGTCAAACTAGATAGTCCTCAAAAATTGGTCAAATACTTATTATGACATCATGACAAACTACTGTCACAGACATGAGAGTGATGTAATGAAGTTTTCGATGTAATTTCTAATAAAAGCAACTTGCCTCACAGCGCTTAGATTGCCATGGATTTTGTTCTAATCAACTGGCCTTTCGTCAAATTGATGTTCTTCATAATTTTGTTTCGGTGGCCAACAGCTTCAATTCCTATATCTTTCAGATCTGGATCCGTGAGTTCTAAGATCTGTCGGGGTGTGACTAGGCCCTTTTTAGTGAAGTTCTCGATGTATCGCGACATCCCAATCGAATCAAGCCATTCTTTTAAGGTCTTCATTGACGCGTAATCCAAATTAGTGTCACTACGATAGATAAACAAGGAGAAGTAATAGATAGAGTATGAAGGCAGCCTTCTTTATATTTCTAAGAAAGATTGTATAAAACTCATATCGTATAGATTGAGAACTCATATAAAGATATAGGGCGCTTTAAAGAAGTGGGGAAGGGACACAGGTCAGCGAAAACGGGGCCCATTCGAGAGATACAAATATTGGTGGGTATATGCTCCAGTACCCCCCCCCCCCTTCCGACTCATTCCTCTGCTACTACATTGAACACCTCCTAAGCTCGCACGTAGAAAATTCCAGGAGAGGGAATCCCAGGGGGTTAAATGTGCGACTAAATATGCATGATACACTTATTTAGACGTTCATCGCAACAGCTGTGTGCAGGAGTGTATGAAGTACTGATGAATGAAACTTCGTGGGCAACACAACTTTATTCGAAGCTAACACAGCGTTTCGAGTGTAGTCCGGTATGAATATGGCTGTCACTGGGACTCCCTCTCCTCTTCAGAGACAAAAGTTGTATCGCATTAACCAAACTGATTCCTTCAACTTCATATTCAAGTTTAATAGTTTTCTTGTATATTGAAAGAAAATATATTGCAACATACCGCCTTGTCACAACCGATTCTTCGTGTTTCAGCAACTCCGGACTCCGGATCCACTTATCAATCGTGCCACGAATGTCCTTAAATTTTGGTCTTTTCACGCGATCTTTGTGCCAGCAAGATAACATAAGATCGTGCACAACTTTAGGGCAGCTCTGCAAGAGATTGTCAATCGTAAACAGCTGCTTTTAAGACTTAGATAAGAAACAGCAAAAGCTGCGTTGATAAAAACAGAAACAGTGAACATAAATTTTTTGGTTATGTAAGGTCTGGGGCCAATAGCAAAGCCATGACAAGAGAAAGGAGGGAGGCATTGAAAAGAGGTCTGAGACCAATGTAAGTTTATGTAAGGAGGAAGGGGGTAAGAAGAGAAGGAGGTGAAATCAAGCATGTAGATTATCGTTTAGAAAAAGGAAAGTCTGATAGTCTGGGAAGCAAGAAGAGAGAAAAGCATTTCAAAGGTTACAAACAGTGAGAAGAAAAAGGGGCTTCGTGAAGCAAGCTAGCGTATTGTACTGTGACCAAGCAAACTTGACCGAATCAAACACTACGTAGAATTAGAATACACAGGACTGTAATATATGCAAACGAGACGCATCTAAAGGTAGAGTTACATTTTCAAACATACCATTACCAGTGAGGGCAGAATGGGATATCTATTTAATATCTTTGACTTGGATAACAAATGGTACTTTATGGACATGATCAGAAAATATGAAACTAGGGCATTGGGAATCTGAAACTCGCGAAAAAGACCCCTCTGCGATAGAAGAAAAAAAACGTCTGTAGAGTAGTAGGCCATCAGTAGGCCTGCAGATTTTGCCGTTGTCGGAAAATCTTTAAAATTCAATAATGCTGATGCAAGGGAGTCTATGGAT
>NW_027019541.1:5544210-5564010 GCF_013076305.1 Rhopilema esculentum | reverse complement strand
TGCATAGCCATAGACCTACAATCCCGGACAAAAATGTTGAGACAAAATGCAATTTTCGTAATTGTTTACTTTACCTTGCCCCTGTATATTCGAATCCCCCTTTTCCCCCGAAGCAATGTTGGATTTATAGTTCTTTAATTTTTGCTTCACAATCATGCTATCAACATTGAATTGGGGGAGGGGAAAAGTGAGAATATAAGCTTTCCTTGAAAAGTCTCAACCATTTATTGGTTGCTTTGAAGGGAAAAGAGATTGTCAAAATTCGACGATTTTGGCAAGCCTGTAGCTTTACTTTTTTTGTCAAATTGGGGGATGTAAACAAAGGCAATTTTTTGGAAAACTAGCTTCCGTGAGTAGGATACATTGTGAAAAACTGTTAGGTATTTATTACACGAGAAGTTGTGCTGCTTTGAGCTGGAAAACTTCTGTGAATAATAAATGCTTTTAGCAAGTCTATAATCTACTTTTTTGTGAAAATCTAGACAGAAAAAAAGGGAATAACATTAAAACATAAAAGAAAAAACTACGTTCCATGGCCAAGGTACAAAACCAAAACCTGGCAAATGTTTATATATGGGGAATTTCTGTCAAAAATTGATTATTTTTGGAGGCCTATACGTTTTTTTCTTGTGGAAAAAGAGTCACTGAAACAGGAAAATTTTATTAGGAAAACAAGATTAAATAACAAGGCTGGATACATAGTTAAGTTCTGTTAAGACAATGAGTTTGATTTTTAGCTAAAAAATCACTGGAAAAATTTACAACTTTGGAAAACCTGTAATTCTACTTTTTTCAAAATTGGGTCACTCAAAGAAGAGATATTTCTTATGGAAAAAACTTTCTATGAACAAAATTATTTTAATTACTATTTAAATACTATTTAATTACTTAAAAACTATTACAGATACTAATTATTTTAAGAGCTTAATTTGATGAGAAAATTTTGATGGTTCGGAAAAATGAAAATATCAAAACTTTGTTACTTATGGTGGTAATTCTAAGATATACTGTTTTAGCCTTAAACATATACATAAAAATGTATAAGAACAGGAAAAAAGATGATATGACGTCAATGCGAACAGTTTAGATGTAGGCCTTTAATGTGAGAGTGGGTTTGTAAAGTGAGGCAACGAAGTTTGAAAGTTTGACAAATAAGTCAACGAAATAGGATATCTAGACACCACTACATCAAGCACGCTTTAAGTAGCATCTCCAAGACCTATGTATCGGTAAAATCGCGGACTTCAGATCTACCAGGTTTAGGAAACCCTCATTATTCTGCTCTGCCAGGCTGGATACAGCATGAGTTCAAATTTTACCGTACGACACTTATTCACAAATAACGACTATTTTCTCTCGGACATTCAAGAAATATTCAGCGTGACTTCGTTATCAAATAGTTAGTTATCGCTAATTATCATTATATACGGTTTAAAAAATGGTTTCGACTAGTAAAAGATATTCACAAGAAAGATTAAATTAGGAATATCTTAATAAACAAAATAGCTTCATGTCAAAAAGTAACGGATATAAAAACTCCTAAATTCATACCTCATGCACTTGGGCATTTATTCATCACTGTTTCAAAACCATCTAAGTTATACCAGAATGCAACTATGCACATATTTAGTGGCAAATGCTAAGGCTTCAAAATTAGAAGGTTCTACGCGAAAATGCTTTTGTAGGTTCTTTATAATAATAAGATGCAACTGATTTCTACATTTCGTTTTATCGATTCTTGAGCAAGGCAACGCCAACATCTTTTACCTCTCATTTCATAAAAGATTTCGTGATTTTAAAATATTTAGACATTAAACCTAGAAGCCTTTTTTGCTAAGATCGATAACTGTTACTATTCGGTGACTAAAAATGAATCTTCCTTACGGAAACTCTAATCTTAACTGCAATAAGAAAATTAATTTAAAAAATACACTGTACATACAGATCGCAAGAATTTTGATACTACTTTTGGAAAGACAATTCAGCTATTAATGTGAGTTGTGCTATATCCAATAAGTGTCTGTTTATGTTGGCAGGAGGAGAGAGAGATGCCATTGCTCTTGGCTACTATCGAGTGTTTTTATACAGTGAGAAAGGTCTTAAAAGCGTAGGGTTGTATGTCCCTTGATACTTACACACAGGACAAAAGGACTGAACCTTGAAAATGAAGACCACACAATGAGCGACATGAACAAGAATACGTGTCTAAATAGTTTCAGAAAGTCTTTAACCAAGAAGGTTGGAGCTGTATCACAGCTTAAATAAGCAGATGACTCACTTATATTATATGAAATAATAAAAACAGTCACATTTCACTGTATGCCGCCGCAAGGTGACCTTGAATAAGGACTTCTAATCAATACGGTTAAGTACCTTCTTGTTAAATTGCCTGTGACATGGTTTTCGTACTTTTGGGTTTATATATCTATTCTTATGTAAAAAGGCCTGTTATTTTCATTTCTGAGGTTAGTTTTTACGTTTCATGAGAAATGAAGGAGTTATTGGCGATCTTCTTCGCCAAAATTCGCCATCTTGGTTTTCAGAATGAGTAGACAGTGACGTCACGGGAGGGACCCGATCGCCTCATCCTTCGAGTTTTTGTATCGTAGTCAATGTGGGAAATCTAACAGGTCCAAGATGAGCGATAATTACAGAGAAAGTAGTGGCAGCGAGGATGAGATTTTTGAAGGTAGTGCTTACATTGTTACAATAACGAGTTCCTCCCATGACGTCACAAGAGAACGGCGAATGATGATAAAGCGACTTGGCTAGGCCGCACTATTTTGCTTAATTTCAATATCAAAACGCTTTTATTTCAAAAAAAAGTTCAGATCTACTATAAGAGCAGTGCAACGCTTCAATTAAAAGAATAAAAAAAATCATGTCACAGGAAATTTAAAGGCATTGAGTCATGGCAAATAGGCCTTCTCTATAGGGGTTCATTTGGTTTCGGCGTGATCGCTGCTGTTTCATGTGATATTGGCATCCGTTAATGACAACTTGCTATTGGTGGAAACGGTTTTGTTAATCAGTACGAGGTGAGTTCATGTGACCAGTTTAAGGTCAACCAACAGCATCGCCGTCATAAAAATCGTGACTCAGCGGATTTTGGCACTTTGGGTATACCCAATCTATATTATCATGACTCAATGCCTTTAAATAAAACAATCAACCTATGCACAACAACTTATGGAAGAAAACCACAACAACAGCTTACAAGATAACTTGGAATGTCTTCTATGGTGCAGAATGCTCTACTTACGTTCTCCAAAAAATTCAATACTTCTAATATAAAACGTCACATCAAAAATGTCTTTCGTAGAAATGCATCTTTACAATCAAGGGCAATACATAAACAAGTCGAACTAAATAGTCCTTGAAAATTGGTCAAATACTTATTATGACATCATGACAAACTACTGTCATAGACATTAGAGTGATGTAATGAAGTTTTCGATGTAATTTCTAATAAAAGCAACTTGCCTCACAGCGCTTAGATTGCCATGGATTTTGTTCTAATCAACTGGCCTTTCGTCAAATTTATGTTCTTCATAATTTTGTTTCGGTGGCCAACAGCTTCAATTCCTATATCTTTCAGATCTGGATCCGTGAGCTCTAAGATCTGGCGGGGTGTGACTAGGCCCTTTTCAGTGAAGTTCTCGATGTATCGCGACATCCCAATCGAATCAAGCCATTCTTTTAAGGTCTTCATTGACGCGTAATCCAAATTAGTGTCACTATGATAGATAAACAAGGAGAAGTAATAGATAGAGTATGAAGGCAGCCTTCTTTATATTCCTAAGAAAGATTGTAATTGACACACAAATTAGACCCTAATATCAACCTATTTTAGGTAGGAAGTTCAAAGCGCTTTTGGACATCAAATACATTTATTCTAGCATTTGGTAACTCGTATAAAGATATAGGGCGCTTTTCGAAGTGGGGAAGGGACACAGGTCAGCGAAAACGGGACCCATTCGAGAGATACAAATAAGAGCTTAACCACTGTTTCTGAAAAATGGGTAGGTATATGCCCCAGAACCCAACCCCCCCCCCCTTCCGGCTTCTTCCTCTGCTACTACATTAAAGACCTCCACGTAGAAAATTCCAGGAAAGGGAATCCCAGAGGATTAAATGTGCGACTAAATATGCATGATACCCTTGTTTATGAAGTACTTCGCGGGCAACACAACTTTATTCGAAGCTAACAAAGCGTTTTAAGTGTATTCCGGTATGAATATGGCTGTCACTGGGACTCTCTCTCCTCTTCAGAGAAAAAAGGTACTGTAGCGTCCAATCTAGTAAGTGTTTCTGATTGGCCTACTTCGATCCATAACTGGGTATATATATTTCTTAGCGTAGAGTTTTCGATCTATGATCTGACGTTTTAAACTCTGAAGAGTGTCTGACGAAAAGCTTTAGTTTACTAAATGTTTCCTTTTTTCAAAGCCAATTACAAGTTTTGTACCACCAAAAGACTGTTTTCATAGTTTTCTTGTATATTGAAAGGATATTAATTGCAACATACCGCCTTGTCACAACCGATTCCTCGTGTTTCAGCAACTCCGGACTCCGGATCCACTTATCAAACGTGCAACGAATGTCCTTAAATTTTGGTCTTTTAACGCGATCTTTGTGCCAGCAAGATAACATAAGATCGTGCACAACTTTAGGGCAGCTCTGCAAGAGATTGTCAATCGTAAACAGCTGCTTTTAAGACTTAGATAAGAAACAGCAAAAGTTGCGTTGATAAACACAGAAACAGTGAACATTAATTTTTTGGTTAGGTAAGAAGAGAGAAAAGCATTTCAAAGGTTACAAACAGTGAGAAGAAAAAGGGGCTTCGTGAAGCAAGCTAGCGTATTGTACTGTGATCAAGCAAACTTGACCGAATCAAACACTGCGTAGAATTAGAATACACAGGACTGTAATATATGCAAACGAGACGCATCTAAAGGTAGAGTTGCATTTGCAAACATATCATTACCAGTGAACGCAGAATGGGGTATCTATTTAATATCTATGACTTGGATAACAAATGGTACTTTATGCACATGATCAGAAAATATGAAACTAGGGCATTGGGAATCTGAAAGACACATGATAGCAATTGCACCTAAGAGTAACTAAGAGTAACAGAGTGCGCCAAAAATACCCCTCTGCAATAGAAGAAGAAAAACGTCTGTAGAATAGTAGGCCATCAGTAGGCCCGCAGATTTCGCCGTTGTCGGAAAATCTTTAGATCAAAAATGCTGATGCAAGGGAGTCTATGGGTATTTTAGTACCCCAATATAGATTTTAAGATTTATAGCAAATAAAGCTCACAAATATAAGCAACAAGAAAAACCAGGAACACAGGAACAGACAATGTTTAAGCTAGGTGTAGCCTCGATATGAAAAGAGCATGGCATATTTGTCATATCTTGTGTAATTGATCTAAGAAAAGCATGTAGTTAAAATCTACAAAACCTAGAGACTTTTAAACCTAAAACATACCATTGGTGGAGGAAGTCTGTAGCCAGAAGCCAGACGTTCAAGCACCTAAAAAAGAACCAAGGCTTAAATTGATTGCTACGTGCGTCAGCTCAGAAGAGAATGCACCAACAGCCACAAAACAGTTGAAGAAGATGAAGACCCGTATGTAAGAGACAAATATTCTCCCTTTTTAGGCGTTGTTTCCTAAAGTATCCTGTGTAACTATATGTTTGTTTCCAACAGCTTGATTTACCTCTGTTTACTTGCTAAAATATTCCGTAGAGAATTGGACAAACCTTTCGTACTTGTCCTCTCCTTATTTGAATTCACAAATATTCATTTATTATTGTTGAATTGTTGAAGATGGTTGCCAAAACCTTTGAAAATTGGAAAATAATGCCCTACTAAATATTCTCATGTATTCAACCTTGCAACAATATTTGGCCCAGATCATGTTTCAAGGAATAGTAGATGCCGCAGGTAAGTCAAATGACTCTAAATCTTGTAGAATTAGCATCTTTTAAGTTTTGGGAAGCAAGGTAATGGTTGTGAATTTCACAAACAAACAGAGATAATACCCCTTCATACCCCCCCCCTTATTTAGAAAAAAAATCTATAGATCTCAACCATGAGATAACTTCTTGATAAAATAACAAGGGTTAAGCAATCATTTTCGGAATAACGAGTTAACGAAATAGCCCTGACTTTTTCTTCAGGTGTAGAGTACTGATTTGAAATCGCAATTTACCAACTTTTGTAAAAACCATTGCCCAGGCGGGAGATAGATGGATAGGAAATAAAAATATTTCCCTATTGGTGAATATTAGAAAGAAACGTGATTATACCTCATAATTGCCCCAGTCCCAATATGGCCTTTCTCCGTATGACATTATCTCCCAAAGCAGGATACCATAACTCCAAACATCCGAGGCAATGGTGAATTTCTTAAACTGGATTGCTTCCGGTGCTGTCCATCGAACAGGGATCTTGCCACCCTGTAAAAAATTAAGTTAAAACATATCATAAAGGATCTCGTCTACAAGCTTGGACTTAAAGTGAAATATTTTTTAGACAAAAAAGGTTTACAATGAATGGTAGCAAAGTAGATTCAGTTGCAACGATGAGTCACATGGTTAATCGAACCTGACAACAACAACCATGCATAGATGTCGCCCAACTAAAAATGGCCAATTGCTTAGAGGTAAAATTTTTACGTCTCTTCTTACTGGCCAACATATTAAGTCCAATTTCACATTTAGTAGCATCCTGAAAAATTTCAATTCTGTTATGTGTCTGCCACAAAAGTTAAATAGTGATTGATAAAAGAGAGGAAACTTTTCTTCAATAAATATATGCTCAGAAACATACTTTGAGTTTGATATGTAATAAATCTCAAAACATGTACGAGATTAAAATATACATAGACCCACAAATGATTGCACTTCTCCAGTATGACATCTTTTGAAGAAGCAGCAAATATGATAAGGTGACCTGATATAAATTAAGTGTGATTCAAAGACATTTGTATGTCGTCTGTTAATAGGATAAATATTATCTTGATTTTTAAGGGTTAATGAAGCATTTAATTACGGTTGTGTTATATGTATCTTCCTCGCTCAATTCTCTGCTCATTCCAAAATCAGCAACCTTGCAAACCATGTCATCATTTACTAAAATATTCCTGGCTGCCAAATCCTGAAATAATAACATAAGTTGAATTAAGACTCAAGTATTTTAACAGGGCAATACTTAAGGACTGCTATTATGCTCTCACTATCCAAATTTAAAAAATGCCATTGTTGAAAAAGAAATTTTTTCCAGATGAATACATGATAAAGTTAAACGCAGCTGTATTTGCTATTCCATTGCAATTGCTAAAATTATATCACATTTGCCAGTTATCAACTCTTAATAGTCTACTTGCATTTTTTAGTAAAAGAACCAATCTGAACTCCTTACATGCATTCAAGAGCGCATTCCAGTCATCTCTAAACGCTCTAGGCTCAATCTCAGCCTTAGGCAAACAACATACACACAATGAAAAATTGAGCTAAAGCAAAACATTTATTAAGTCCTGCTATGATAAATAACAGCGGATAACCTGCTAAATAAACTCAGGGGACATGAAATGGCTGAAGGTCGCAGTCTATTAACCAGCTGTGGGCAAAATTACTTTGAACATAACCATCCCATACTACACAATTTATTTCTGCAATAATATATGAGAGAAAATTTTGCTGATTGAATCTCAATTTTTAAAAGGCAGTACACGGTTATCTTTCACGACGCTTTCGATTGAAGATACCCTGTGGATGTAGCCAACACCTACCCTGTGGATGTAGCTCATTTCAGAAAGATACTTCATTCCAGACGCCACACCCCGGGCCATTCCTAGTAACTGGAGTGGAGTAAATTTACCATCGTTTTCCTGCGGAAATATAGAAGGTTCTGTTACATTTCATCAGATTGAGAGACTCAATTAGCCACAAAAGACATAGAGTAGTGAAAGATAGGACGAACATATTTCATACAAAGTTAAAATTGACTAACATTTCGACCCGGCATGCAATGCTTCTTCAGATGCCTAAATCTTCGCTATGCATGTATTCTTAGAAAAAATGTAAAACAAATAAAAAATGAAGCGATGATAGTTGTTAGTGAATGGTTGTCGGTCAATAATTGACATTTCAATCTACAAATTAGTTTAACTACATACTCAATAACTAGTTTTTGCAACAATTTGAAGAAGTAAATTGAAATTTAGCATACTTGTAGAAAGGAGTCAAGCGATCCATTGCTCATGAATTCGATGACAATCAATATGGGACGGTCTAGAAAGAAGAGAGAAAAATTTGTAAGCATTGGCAGACAAACTGGGAGACGACGTAATATATGTGTTCCGGAACGACAGCATGCATACTCACAAACAAAGCAATCTGCAAATCTATCAGAAACTCCGTAAAAGATATGCCTTCAAAGCAAATAAATTGATATACCTTTAACGACCACACCCTCGAGATTTATGACATTTGGGTCATCAAATTGTCCCATATACATTGCTTCTCCCAAAAAGTCATCTCTTGCTTTCTTATTTGCATTTGACTACAAAAAGGTAGAAAGCAATAACGTAAGTTTTTGCTAATAAAAACACCCAGAAAGACAGCTGCTTTTTCTAAAAAAATTGACCTATGAATTTTCTTACACATTCGGGAGGGTTTTCTTGGAGGATGGAGGTTAATTTGCGGCGTCCTCTCAGAAATTTTGTTGACTTGCTAATTCACATTTTCTGTCCAGTTAACGGTTTTTGCATATACCTTACAAATATCGTTGACAGCATAGTTTGTGCAGCCCACTTGCTTTGAAACTTCATCGTATTAAAGACCTGTCTGGGGTAAAAACACTATGACAATTCGCTCTGCTTCGTTCATATTTCGCGTTTTTTTCCATTGCCCATAAAAAATAATAATTTCAGCTTTTAAAAATAATTTTCACAGTAAAGTTTCCCAGAACAAAATATTATAACTTGCCTGGTTGCTTATTTCGTCAGTTTCCTGACGCAATTACTTGATTTTCCCGCCAAAAATTGATTATTATTTTTTTCTTAACTGTCGTAAGTAAGGGCTAGGCCACCAATTTTACCCAACAACTCGAATACTTTGGAAAGGGGAGTGTAAGAGTATTTAGAACCTACATTGAAAATGATTTGATGTCCTACTTGTTTGTCCTACTTGTCAACGAAAGATCACAAACTTATACCTTGAGTGTCTTGACGGCGACAATTTGTGCTTTTTCGGAAGGTTTTTCCATAGTTCCTTTGTACACATCACCAAATTCACCTATGAATCATTTTTAATTACAGAATATTCATAAAATTCGACAATTCCTTTTTGATTCGCATTTCAGTATACAGCAACGGAAATTAGCCTACAAACCAAGAAAATGGCTTGCCAGGGCCTGACATCTAGTTTCAGCCCTAAAACCTTGTGAAAATCTAATATTTAATACAATAAATTCATCACAGCTTACCGAAGACGTTTTTTAAGTTAGTACCATAAAATGGTTTTATTTTTGAAAAACTATAAGATTTAGTCAGAACACAAAGCGGAAAACTCTATCAAGTGTCTACAGGGTGAGCCCCCGTTTGCTTAAAGATGAGCAGCAGTGGTATCTTCAACAGAAGACGGTGTCATCTCATATGTGAAAATAATAGTGGGAAATTATTTGTGATGAATCAAAGAAGAGGAAGATAACAGCAGTAATTTGGGGAGATAACAGACCGAATTGCAGAATAGGCTTGCACCTATGGCATTTGTCTTTCACCTGAACAGTTTTTGTTTGAATCGTTAAAAATTGGAAATTGAAACGCTAAACCATTGAGGTGCTTAATCATTGAAACAAACCGTAGTTAGATTCGCGAATGCAAATAGCAGTTGTAAGAATCTGCCACCAAGATAAAACGTTTTAAGATTTTTAAACTATCAGAAGAACCATGCTTTTAACCTAACTTTAAACCAACTCACCTCCACCAATCAGACGATCTAGCTTAATCCAGCTTCGGTCTAATTCGTTAGCAAACTGCTGCACAGCGTCCTCCAAATCTTGATATGTCGTCGGATCAATATAAACCTGAACGCCTTTTCCACTTGGGAGAATCACTAAACAATGTAAGAGAAACTTAGGACCAGGTCGAACTTTACATAATTTAAATAAACACAGTATTTATGAAAGATATTTTTTTCCAGAAAAGCACATGCAAAAACCTATGTATGAACAATAAATTTGAATTCCAGATGTGAACTACCAGTCATGGTATTTAGTAGCTCAGTTACTTAGGCCCAAAGATCTCGAATTCACTTTAAAAGTGGAAGTTGGTTTTCTGGCAAAAAATGCTGCTTCACAGCATGTACTAACATGAGTCAGTTCTGTCCATGATGCAATCTCTTAGATGCTTCATCTTAGCGTAAATTATTTGCATAACTACTGTCTAGCTAACATCGAAAAAGGTTGCTAATTATAATGATCATGATGATGATGATGACTCAACCTATCGGTGCTAGTTCTAGAGAAAATTGATGGCCGGTAAAAAAAATTGATGACAGGTTCGGTAATACTTAAAAGTTCCAGGTCGAGTTTGCCTGCCTGAGTCTACAATAATTGAAATCGTAATTGGCTGAAAATAGCAGTCAGAATGTAATGATTTAGAGAAACATTTATGGGAAGTAATAACTGTTATGGAAGTAAATTACCAACAGTGATCGAAGATGCTATGGCTCGGAAATGGACGACTGAAAATGAATCAACAAATTCGCCATATACGGAAAGAATAACTGGGTACAGTGAAAATTTCTAAGAAATCTTTAACAGCCACGAACCTTCCCCGTTTTCAAGTCGAACAGGTTGAAGATGCTTTGGATGTCGCCTTGATAAGTAGGAAAAAATAAGACTGTTTATTGACAAAGATACAAATATTATTGAATAATAAAAATGACAGCTAATGATCAAGGAACTCAATTGACGGATATTCTAGTTGAGGAGGGGGAGGTGGGGTGGGGAGGGTTGGGGGGGGGGTGTAAAGGTGCTAGATTTCTGACTGACAACAAGCCAATCGTAATTTTGCACTTACATTTTTCTTACAGAACCTAAACACTATATGATTCTGTAATTAACTTTCTGAATTGAGAATCTCTTGGCTATAGCGTTATGTGAATTATTCTTGGACGGAAATAAGCATTGTAAGTACGGCTGAGAGTTTCTTATTTCTCTGATATCCCTGCTGCGACACTCCCTCCCCCACACCCTCGTGCATCTACGTGCCTGTGAGTAATTCAAAAACCAATAAATCTATACGCATAGCCTAAAGGAGTAGGGTGAAATTTCAAAGAGTCACTTGGGGGAAAAGGGGCAAAGGGGCAAAAGTGACGCAAATGGAATAACTTCCGGACGGGGTACCAGATTTCTGCAAAACAATATTTGAAAAAATGGAACAAAAGGTGCTAAAAAAGAAGCAATTATGGTAATTGCATGATTGTTTTGAACCGTTTTTTTGTGGTACAGAATTTGAAAATGGCTTTGAGAAAAGCAAACATTTTACGACACACTGAAAGCTTTTTCGTCTGACCTTGTTTTAACAGTGTCTCTAGACCTACAAGATCGAGGAGGCTGTTCTCTTTGAGGGGCAGTTTTGTTGATGGTTTTGGTAAAATGAGCTGAGCCATTATAACGAGAACGGGAATGAAAATTTTTTTGCAAATATTAAAGCTAACATAGCAGAAACGACGTACCTTCGATAGAAATATACAACGAAAGCGCCAGCAATCAACAGTAAGACAAACAATGTGACTACGACAGCAATGACCAAAGTCAGTGAAATACCTGTAAATAGAATTCAATATGTAATTCATACATCACTCAAAGTGACTATAAGGAGCCTTTTATTCAACAGAACTTACTTGCTGAATGGCCAATAAAATAAGAAGATATCATTTAAGAGTAAAAAAACAGTACAAAGAATATTGTGCTAGGCTGACAATTAGGCATTGCTTGCTTAATGGCCCATAGGTAAAATGATAAGATATCAGCAGATTTTATGAAAAATAAAAGCAAGTAACAGTACCAAGAACATTGTGTTAGAATAGCAATAAGGTTGGCCTATCATTACCTCCTTGGTTAACAATAAGGTTTGATTTAAGTTTACGTTTCATATGCAACGGTAATGTAATATGAGGAGAATTAAAAAATATAACTATTTAATGATAAAAATTTTGATTTTCACTGGCTAATACTTTCCTTTTCCTTTAATTTCAAATAAGATAACTTCTTCTTTGGAAAATCCAGCGCTCGTGTGTGCCTTTATCTAATTTGATAGTAAAAAATTATTACTACGTTCTACATGAGTGCGTCTGCATAAAGTTAATTTAAATTTAACAGCTTCAGTATCAAATAGTTGTAAGGAAGCATAAGTAAGTAAACCCACATTCTCTCAAAGTGACAGGCCCGTCGCTACCTTTTGTGCTCGATTTGCCAAAAAAGTGGGTGCGCCATCCTGTATTTGCCGAAAAGATTGGAAATTTGACGACGAAGTACCCCTAGATGGCAAACAACTCCTCGTTTTTCTAATGAAACTATTTTTCAAGGAGGGTGTCCCTCCCCACGCGCCCCCTATAGCAAAGTCACAAGCAGTTTAGACTTCAAGCAGAGTCCTGGAAAGTGTTTGTGCTTTTACAGGGCTACGAGCCAAATCTTGCAAAATCTCTGTCAAGATGAAATGAAAATATATGTCTGGGTGTTTCACCTAAGATCATTTCTTTTTCATAAACCCACAACACTTTTGTAGGTCGAGAGACTTCCACTATTTCAGGACATTGATACAAAATTAGGGGATCAAAGCTTCATACTTACAGACACAGTGTACTTTTTCGTTTCTTGCTCTTGTTTAACAGTGTATTTCAGCTTGGTGGTAAACATTCCCTTTTCATCATTAACAGTGATAAAATATCGCAGATCATCACCACCCTTGGTCAATGGCTCGTTCCAGAAAATTGTCACTGATGCATCAGAGTTTGTCCTTTTAGTAAGATTCTGAACCTCCGAAGGCACTGAAAATGAGATGTGCTACATAAACAAACAAAATATCTTTTAGAATATTTACCAGAAGTAAACGAATGTAAATCAACTCAAAAAAAGATTTGTTGAAAAGCTCAACTCGCTTATTTAGGCTTCTGATATAAATTCACGGACATTGCTACCATTAAACATTTTTTTCAAATTTATCTAGATTAAAAAATTTATATGCGATAAGTTGGTACAGAGTCTTGCAAAAAAGAAAAAGGGGATGTGTTCAATCACCGGCTGTACCTTAAAACATAATTAATCAAACAGAGTAACTTAAGCCAAACGTTCACTCACATCCAGATCCAGTCAAAACTGAAGTGCTGTTGTACATAGCCTTGTCGAAGCCGATGGCAGCAGTTATATTGTTGATGGAATAAACTCTGACGTCATATCGTGTGTAGGCGCTCAGCCCGGTGACATTGAAAAGAAGGTTAGATGTTGTAAAGTCAGGTGGAATTTTACATTTAGTACAGCTTGCTTTTATCGTGTAACTCAGTTTGCCTCCAGTCCCCTGGTCCATGGGAACCGTCCATTCTAATAAGATCCACTTTGACCCAATCTGTTTTGCCCTAACGACATTTGGAGCAGATGGTGGCGCTGTTGAAAACCATATTGATTTCAGAGTATTGAGATTAAAAATGATAAGAAAAAATTGAGAATCAAAAATGGAAGTTAAAATGATACAAAAAGATTACCGAACACCGAGTGTTCATTGAGTATTTAGCACCGAGTGTTCATTGAGTATTTAGCACCTAGCTGGATAGCTGAGTAAAAATTCAGTAGAGGGTAAAAAGATAGAAGATCTGTAATATTAAAATGAAAAGAGAATTGTGCACATTAGAAAGCAATGATATAGAATGAAAAATTTTCCATGGTTCACGTTTATGGAAAAAAGGATTTAATTAGGACCGAAAATTTGTTTAACATAGTCAAAGAGGGAAAAATTATAATGGAAAGCTTAAAAGCTCTTTTGTGCGAATGAAATATAGCTGATATTTCGCTCCAGTATGCAGAGCTTTTACAGAGCTACTAATTGAAAATATCAACGTTTGTGTGTAGAAAATATTTACAATGGTATGACATGATGGTGAAAGTTTGAGATGAATCTTGAGTGAAACAAGTGACTTAAATGACCTTCTAGCCACTTGTTTCACTGTTTCACATTTATAGGTTATGCAAGTCTATTCAAGCCGTTTTACAAGAAATCAATAATCTTTTTGAACTAAGCTCACCTTCACAGTCGACAGTTGGAACACTTTTAGATCGAAGTGGCCTGTAATATCCATTGTTGCATTTACAAGGTGTTGTCCTGGGCTTCAGTCCGTCCTCGACATTAGCACCACATCTGGTGCAATTAAAGTTACCAGCAGCACTTTTAAAACTCTTTGCTGGACATTCTGTAAAAGCAAAACAAAGATGGTACTAGTAAAGCAAAAAAGTTTTTAGCAGAGCGAAACAGCTAGAGGAAGGGTGGCACAGGGGCGTGGTCCCTGGAAAATGTTTGTTTTTAAAGCTAGTATGGCCAAATTGTCTTTTAATGGCAGGTCAGAAGTTTTCATACAATACCTCATTTTTTTTAGGTCATGTGATATTGCCAGCTGCAGAGGTTAAATGGCCTCACAGAATTTCATCAATAGAAAGCGGAATTTAGTACTGCAAACGACTTTTTTATTGTTGGATTGTAAAAAAAACGGTTTTACGTCACATTGAGTCACAAATGATAATTGGACAGACTTCTGCAGTACTGGATGAATGAGGTCTTGTATGGTAGTATACATAAAGGGCTTATTCAATGCCAATCTTACAATGAGAATTAAGATAAGGAGAGTCAGAATTACGATATGGCGTATTCTTTCCGCTGCTCTTCCCTTTTTTGGCATTGATTCAATTATCATAGAAAAACAAAATCATACAATACTAAAATATTTCAAGCTTTCAAAATAAAATGGTACTAGACTGGCACCACTAGTACTGCTGCAAGCCGCCACTGTAACTTATTCATAGATATTGCAGTTGCAATTGTCATAATTGCTCATTCTTTCTAAGATCCTTAGAAGCTAGTTTAAAAGCTTGCAAAGTTTAAAGCTTATTCATTATAACTAAATCAATAGGCTAACTTACATCAAAAAGAGGTAAAGAGTTAATTTAAATTTTCATAACAAAAACAGTAGTTAAACAAATGACAAAATAAACAAACTAAAAATAACACATTCTGGGTATTTAATTTGCTTAAATAATTTGCAATTATGATCTCTATTGAACTGGAAACTTCTGGTATACAAATTATTTAGAAGGTCCTATATCAACAGAAAAGCTAAAACAATTTTTAATCATAGTGTTCATGAAATAATATTATTTCTCATCTTTGTGTGCATGGAATGAATGAAAAATTGTTTTATCTTTAAGTATGAATGTTCATTTATTAAATAGACTCACCATTACAGCTAGTAAAAAAATGATTTTCATATCCAGCTTTGCAATGACAGCCACCATTCACCTTGGTGGAACCATTTGTATAACAAAACATGTAATTGGCTGCTTGCGAAATTTGAACACCAGCATTGAAAACACATGTTCCAAGCACCTTTAGGACTGAAACTGTGCTATTTGGAGCTGCAGCTCTAAGTGGGAATGACATTAATTCCCCTGCTGAGCTTGGACATTCTATGTAACTGAGTTGAAATGAATCAAGGCTTCCGCAAATTCCTTGATCTCTGAAAGCAATAAAAAGTCCAGTCCTTCCTTCCATTCCAATGGCAATAGCTGATGTGAACTGTACTCTAGATGACGGATTCATTGATGAGGTATTCTTTAAAGCAGAAATGTACTTGAAGCTTTGAGCACCAGGCGCAGATATTTCACCAGAGCCCAAAAGGACATAGACACCAATAGACAATTTGGCTACACAGCAATTCAAAGTATAAGTAACTCTGAGGGTTATCTCCTTCGCTGGATTTGTAGTGATAAATGGTGTTATAACATTACCATCTACGACACTATTACTTGTTTTACAAGCAACGAACCCGGTCTTATCTGTCTTTAGGTTCCACTGAAAAAAAGAAAAAAAAGAGTGTCAGATGACTTGGCGCCTGGTTTAAATTTATCACTTAGCATTAAAAATTAATGCACTTACTCGCAAAATATTTGTGCAATAGCGCAAGATTACACTAAAAATTTTCAAGCAACAAGACATCGAAAAGTAGATGGTCAAAGATACTGATGCAGATGAATGTAGGACAAAATGGCAGAAAAATTATATTCTAATGATAGCTTTTTATGTAAAGTGGTAGCTATTCACGTCATTCCTTAATCCCTAGATTTATCAACCCAAAAGGCCAACATTACAACAGCAACATGCCAGATAAACAAATTGGATTGCCAAACTGAAAAACGTTAAAAAATATAGGGAGCTTAAACAAGCTTTAAAGGAACAATCATCAAAGATACATGCTATGCATCATACAAAGGGAAAAAAGTAATCAAGAGCATTTACAGACAGGAAGAGCACTTATGGTAAAGTTTCTAAATAAGTCTAAATATCCCTGACTAAAAGTTCCAGCTGCTTATGAAAACAAAGCGTTATTAGAATTGGCAATCGCCACACATTTAGAAGATAAAATGTAAGGCTGTCGTGGGAAGATGATACCCTAATACACCCCTTAGGCCTTGAAAGATTCTTTACCAAGTAATTGTTAGATGGGCAATAGCCCTCGTAAGCTCATTCATGCGGGCAGTTTTTCACTTGTGAAAATATTTTCACCAAACGGTCTGCCAACAATATTTATTAGGTTGCAAAAGAAGACCTAAATGGCTGCTCAAACTAGAAAGAAGTCATCAAAAATATATACAATCTGAAAAGGCTTGCTAATGATAGTTTGTGGTAGAAAATGGATTTCTTTCTAAACAGAGTTTGAATTAAATTATAATTATCCTGTTCATATGACTGTCTTGTTTTTCTGACAAAAAAATTAAGCAGAATTATGAAGAACTACATTAAAAAGATTCTGTAACAAACTGCATAGCAGTTGATAAAAGATTGGATTACAAATTTGATAAAAAAGATGAAATACTTTGCTAAGACAAAAAAAGCAAACTGCTTTCAGCTTTATTTTTATGATGACTGAGAAATTTCTGTTTATTAAATTTGGAACTAGAAAAGTATCAATTTTGAAGGATGGTTCGTTTGACCATAAAAATATTGTTTTAAATGTTATTAAACACGGTATGATTTACACCTTTCTACCGACACAGTTGAAAATTTCTACCTTTAAAATTTCTTTATTATCAAAATAACAGAAGGTCCTTACTCTAAAGGCGCCATTTGACTTAAATTAGCTGTTTGTCTTTTTTCCTCTATCATCTCTTGGTGGAAGAGATCACTTCCAATAATTGTATCGCTTTTTCACAGTATTATGTTACGACCTGTAAAACTCATTTGTGCATAGTAGGCTGAAGAAAGGACACTAAAGTATTCAAGCTTTTGAATCTGGTATCTATCGATTTCTGACAAATTTGAGGAAAATTTCAAGTTACACCTTCAAAAGAATTCATCAAAAACAAAAATTTTCGACAATTTTTGACGACAAAAACAAGCCTCTATTTCTTCAATTTTTTGAGAGAAAGCATTTTCATATTAAAATAATCAAATCTTACATGCTGGATAAACTTAAAGCTAAAAAGCTGGATAAACTATAAATATAAGATGCTATGTTTAATAAGACATTTCAAAAAAAGTAATCAGGAATAGAAACTTTAAGATGGCTATTTTTCATAACTTTGAAATAAAAAAACCAATGCAATGTCGAAATTCTTGCAACTTTTGCCAATGAAGCGAAAGCAAAATTCTAAAATTCACAAAACTTGAAAGAAGATGCTCTTAACAAAACTGCTTCCTTTAAATCAAAGCGTTGAAAGATATCGGAAAGCCTTTGATGAAATCTTGAAGATGTCTCTATTTGATGAAATCGATAATATAGTGTGGTTGAATTATGATTTTACCTGGACAAAAATACTAAAAAGCTGTAATTTGGCACATAGGTTCCACACGCAATTATTTAGAAAACACCAGGTGCAATCTGTTCACTGGTAGGGCAGGATTTTGAGGCCACTAGAGCGACATAAAAAAGATTCGCTTCTTTGTTGTCTTTAGACATAGTTCTTTGAAAGCATCACAATGCATTTCCGAAAGCATCATCAACTCAAGCAGCTGAGGTATTGTCAACAATACATAGTGAGGTTTGCAGACCAATTAACGTGGAATCGATTGGAAAGTCAAAGTACTTCGTAACATTTATCGAATGCATCTCGGTATACCAGTCTTTGTCGTTTAATGCGTGCGATCGCATGCGCACGCATCGGCACAAGCATGGCACCAATAATGCGAGCGATTGTTCGCACGCACGAGTTGTATATTTGACCGTCGTTTTTGACCTGAATAAAATTGTTTTCTTCAACGAAACATTGGAAGTTTTGTCTTCCATAAGCTGAGCAACATCGGCTTACTCTTTAAATAGTGACTATTTCGCTTGGTATCGTGGCTTATCGCTTTGCTTTGTTCTAATTCTCCCGGAAACATGGCGGTCGTCAGGGATTGTCCAAAACTTTTACCTTCCCGTTTTCGCCATTATCGGAGTAAATATCGATGAAATTGCTCAAAAGAAAATTTGCTTTTTTATCATAGATGCGAGAGGCAGGCGACGAATAGACCCGCTAAAAGAAGATCTTCCGACAATCAAGGTTAATACCAATCTAGTGATGTGGATAGGAGAATTCATAAAAGGGGCGAGAAATTTAGATTTTCCGACCAAAATGTTATAAGAGCTTTTATTTTTTCAAAATTTTGTACATAACTTCACGTAAGTCGCCCAGCCCCTTGCCCCCCCCTTTATCTACGCCACTGTATCAATCAATATTTCCCTATAGTTGTCCTGTAATGTCAAATGTTTTTGGAAAGAACACAGCAGAAACACTCAAGCTCTCTGCAAATTGCCCCAGGGCCTCGAGGTGAAGGGGGCCTTACAAAGTAATGAATTCTGTTTTGAAATAAAATTGATTAAAAGTAACAAATTAAAGCCCATAAACAGTAAAACATTTGTAGCGAATAAACGAATTTAAGCAAGCTTAAAGGGCGTGGTCGCAAAAAATTTCTACGCTTTAGCCCCAACGAAACGAAAGGGCACTAATTCTACGCTTTAGCCCCAGGACCTCCAATTCTTTAGGCGGCGGCCCTGCGTACAAGTTTGGCACCGTGACAAAACGGTCGCGCCTCGCCCTTTCGTTTGCGCTAGCACTCTGGAACCGAGCTAATTGTGCTCTGCCATCCGGAATGGTTCTGACCCTGTTACGAAAGAAAACGAATTTTGTACCGTCTCGGTTCAGTTTTTGAACAGGACTGTGTAAACTGGGACCGAAATAGCCTGATTTTTAAGAGTGTGAATCGCACGCATGAAAGAAATAATGCGTGTGGTTTGCCACACGCATGGTGATTTCCTTATGACGAAGACTGTATACCCACGTTTACTTCCTTAGGCAAAAAAGTGAAGTGCTAGAAAAATTCGAAAAATTTTTAAACTTAACAACCAATGAGACTTGGAATAAAGTCAAGATACTTCGTACCAATAATGGTGGTGAATATTGCTCCAAAGAATTCATAGAATAAATGAGAGAAAAGGAATTATACATCAAACAACAACTCCAATGAATCTGGAACAAAAT
>NW_027019541.1:5504963-5544110 GCF_013076305.1 Rhopilema esculentum | reverse complement strand
AAAAGGAAAGAATATTGTTGGGAGCAAGTGGGTATTTAAAGTTGAGAGGAATGCAGATGGGTCTGTTGACCGCTTTAAGTCTCGCTTAGTAGCTCAAGGGTACTCACAAGCTGAAGGAATTGATTACCCAGAGGTATTTTCACCTGTCATTTGATACTCTTCAATATGCTCATTACTTGCATTGGCAAACAAGAACAATTTAGAAATACATCAAATGGATGTAAAAACAGCATTTCTTTAGGGTAATTTGGACAGTAAAATCTACATGAAGCAGCCTGAGGGTTATGTTAATGATGATAAACCATAATGAAAGGACTGTTTATTATTTGTTATGTTACATATTTTGTTTGGCTTAATATATCAATATACATTAGATAAGTGGGAGTGACAAGACATTTACTATTATCATGTTTTGACTCATAGTATCATTGATTGACACTTTAAGTTAAGCCTTGCTTAGTCATGATGTGAACACGTTTTTACTACTCTTATGCTGAGTACCAGGCCTGGCCGTTTGAGGCGAGCGATAGCTCGCGCTCGCCTCCACGCTCCCCTCGCAACCTGAGGCGAGCTATGAATTGCTCTCCTAAACAGAAAATGAAGGGAGAATCGCCCCCCTAAAATTTCCATTCATTTGCCCTTTTCCTTTTCAGAGAACCCTGAAAACAGGTTAATTGGCTTATTTTTTTAACAGCGATTTCTCCCGTCACTGCATTTTTTGCAATTAACTTTTTGCTTGTTGGGCGGTTTTTGTTATGATGGGCATAAACTTCGATCTATTTGGAAAAGGATAGTTAACCGAAAGGTACGTTTGTAGCGATTAGAACCTTTCAATCTTAAGAAAACAGGAATATTTTTGGGAGGAAAGTCGAAGAAATGGGTAGGAATTGTAGATTGGGGATATAATAAGACAGCAGGTCCCTTCCAGCAATAGAAACAAAACTATCCCTCAAAGAGAACAGGGTACTCTGTCTTGCAGATCAAAAACGACAACCAAAACATGGAATTCCATTATCCAGCGGCATTTACTGAAAAACCCAGATTGGGTGAAAAATTATAACGGCGACATGTTTCGCATTATTGGCAAAGCCTGATCATCGTTTCATCTATGTAGCAGTTGGTAACATTTTCAATAGGAAAGGGGCACTTATTGGAAAACCTCAACAGTCATGTCCTCGCGTTTTCTGATGGCCTATTTCGATCCAAAACTGGGTATTTTAGCGTAGAGTTTTCCTTCTATGTTCTGACGTTTTATTCTCTGAAGATTGCTAGACGTATAATTAAGTTTGTTTCAAAATTTGTTTTTTAAAGCCATTTCCAAATTCTGTGCAACAAAAAGATTGTTTTGCAAGAGAATTGTTGTTTTTGTGTTGTGCTAGCTTTACATAAAACGGAGAGAGTCTGTTCTTTCAAATACTTCAAGTAAAGGGGGTGCCTAAGTCACGGTTAAAGCAAATACAAATTGGAAGAAGTAAAACATAACACTACTGACTGAGGCAATTACATTAAGGCAACCGACAGATACTAAAGGGGCTTATTAAGTCATCTGTCGATTGTCTTTAAAGTACATTATATGTGTTACTGATTTAGCTCGCCTCAGCAAATGAGGGGAGCGATTCACAGCTCACCTATAAAAATACAAACGGCCAGGCCTGGAGTACATAATGTGGCCTAGTATTATATATCCTTATCGTATAAGTTGTTTTGTTATGTTTGCTCAACCGTAGTTTTATCTTTCAAGATACTCTCCGTGGCATTCTTATAGTAACAGCCTAAAGTGACCCTTCTGGTTATTCTTATTCTATGATCAGACCAATGGTAGAGTTTATAAGGAAAGCTACCATTACAATTTCCACACGTCCTGAAATATTCAAGTGTAGATTTCATGGTGATTTGTTTAAACTTACAATATTGCGAACTGAAGCATCAGTGCCATTTTTGACTATCCTCCAATGTTCAAACTCAGGCAATAAAACAGGAACTGAAAAGAAATGACAGTCTATAAATAAAAAGCATAAATCATGATGATAGAAAAATACAATATTATGTCACTGATACACAAGCTCAAAGTGAAACTCAGACATTTTTTAAATAATTGGTACCAATTCTATCTTTCTTTTTTTCTTAGACCTGAACAATTAATTTTTTAATGCTCTGAGCATGTAAAATTTTCTATAAAAAATTGCAAAACATTTAAGGCAATTACTGGGCATAACATGAAATGCAAACCTAGTTACTTAATCATTCAATATTTAATTCAGGTTCCAATTCTAATTTTTACTTTAAAAGAAGGCTGTTTCAGTAAAGTTGGGAGTTTATCAATTTAATTGTAACTTTTGGGATGATATAATTCACATAAAAATAAGACAACAAACAGGAATGCTGATGTAAATAAACAGGTATTAATTACATTGAAGTGGGAAAATCAATTTAAAGCATTTTCATCTTCCAGAAGAGGGTTTTAAATAACAATGATTAATCTTTTAAATCTTTCAGCAATAATAAGTATTTATAGAAGAAATTTTATACTGAGATCAAAAGATGATGTACAGAAAGTTCTTATCAACACTAACATTTGAAGCGAAACATATTTGTAGTTTTCTTCATAAATGGAGCAACTTGATACAAACAGACTAGAAAGATTTCCAAATTCTTTATAAAGACATTACCTTGTCATATAAACCAAATAAATAAAACATTTGCAATAAAAGCAGTGTTGTCTTTTGCAACAACACAGTCACTGCTCACCTTCTATTCCTTTGGTAACAATACAGCTCAAGGTTAACAGAATTAGGCCCAAAATGGGATGCCAGTTCCATTTTATGCCCATGGTAGACAGTTACTACGACGCCACAAATATTGGCAAGCTAACGAATAATTCTACATAATCTCGAGTTGGTCCAAGATAAATACTTAACTTCCATTCACACCAGCCTTTTTTGTGAACCCAGCTGTGAAGATGTTGAACGAAAAAGTCAGCACCAAAATAAATGGCCTGCTCGTAACAATCAGTCAATGATTCGTGTGCTGTAAACAATCGATGAGCAGATTCTCAATTTAGGCCGCAGTGATAGACTAGTATGCAGAGAAACAATAACAGTAAAGTTTGAATAACGGTCAACCAAGCCACAAACGGTAAACCTCTTGTTTTTCGACAATACTAAATACACATAAATCCATGAAGTTTTATTATTGAAAGCTATCACATTTGCAACACACGCCCGCTTCTCGACACTATTGAGCAGTCATTTCATTTCCACTTCCTCGTGAAACTTTGTTGCGGGATTCGTGAAAATCACATCAAGTAGCACAACATTGGTGATTCTAAAATAAGCATTTCCGTGTAATTGAATTGCGGTGTATAAATTTATCCATATCATGCATTTTAAAACTTTCGAAATTGGTTCAGAAGTAAGTCTATGATAATGGACGGTAGGAATTAAGCTTATGCAATTTTAATGATAGCACTTCCTATATATATGAGTTGCTTCATCCATAAATTCTAGGTGATTAAGTCATCCATAAAACAATTTTCATAAACAAGTGTGCTTGTAAAATAAATGTGTATACACATATTTTTCATAAGAATATTTTAAAATCTTTCTAGCCTCGATAATCTTAAGAAATGTTCATTCTTAGCCTGAATGTATTCTTTTGGAGCCGAGATAGAGCAATATTTTTATGATATTCTAAAAAATTGGATGATTCTGGACCCTAATATTCTTATAAACAATATTCTTACAGAAGGAAAAGAATGTAGCCAGAAAGAACACAACCGAATCACCGAGTAGTATGATATTAATTTCCACTTGTTTTGATACAAACATTAAAATGTAATAGTATTATCATACTAACAAATGGCGAAAATCAGCTAATTCAGATATGGCAAGTGAAAAATATGACATTTAGTACAAAATTCTTTTTATTTTGAACCGATACCGAACAACAGGAAGCATGAATAATATTTTTAGCAAAATCTGCAATATATCACTAACCTATCCATTATACGGGCTGACGTATCTAACTAAGAAAGAAAAGTCCAATAAGCATCATGTTAACAATAGGTTAGCTTGTGCTCATAGAAAGATTCTACAGAAAAAGCAGGGGTGCCGTGAAGGGGGACTCTGGAGGCTCAGCCCTCTCTCTACAAACCAGTTTTATCTAGATGGAGGAATTCGTTACTTGGCAATTTTGACTATGCTCTCGACTTTCCGTGAATAGGCAATTTCCTATCTGTAGTTCTAAGTCAGTTAACGGAAAATCTCTAACACAAACGCAACTATCTTGGGAATGAGCGTGCGTGTGGTTTTGGGCGTGGCCTATACAGAACAGCCTCCCTTCCAACGTCTTAGGACGCCCCCTCCTGTGGAAACAGTAAAATGTACTTCAAACCCTTTAATGAATTACATTTCTTTTGGCATTTAGAATGTTGGTCACCCCACCCCTCCCTTAAATTTGCTGCCATGAGATTAAAACCTGTTATGAAAATCAGATAAGAGACATGGTCATCATTTTTGCAAGATGTAAACAGATCTGAAAAAATATCTAGCTTATAAATTACAAATGTGGGTTACCTCTTAGCTTAATACTGTATTTTTTAACCTCTTAAATCAGCATCTGTATATTTTTTGTTAAAGATGAAAGTTTTCAGAGGTCTCTTAATGCGCCCACCAGCTAATGTAATTTTGATAAAGTAGTGTCAAATTTTACTATTACACTTTTCGTTCAAATTTATTGTAGAGATGTTTCTGGAGAGTGAATTATTTTGTTATATCTTTTTGTACTTATATATTATAAGTTTTAATGAAAAAAGTGAGCAAAGCTATAAAGGCATTTCAATTATAAAAAAGGTTGAGAACTAGCGAAAAGAGAGCAAACTCAAGGAATTTCCTTTTTCACGTTTTCTTAAATTGGTTTGTCGGCGATTCTCATTAATTCTTTAAAAATACTGAATTTCATGACAAAATCAGTATCTTTGAAATCAGGATTTTCAAATTTAAAGAACAAACGGAAACAAAAATTTTCTTCTAAAAACAAGAAAATGCCAAAGTCACTCTATGTAACGTTAGCGTGTTCAGTTTATCGATTAACTTCTTTTGCATGGCAATCCTCTTACATTATAAACAAAATAAGACGGAGTTGTCTTTGTAGTCTAAATGGAAAACATGTCAAAATGAGGGCTGGAAGCATTGAAGACGCATTTTTCAACATTCCACTAACAAGTTACAATGCATACTACATACAGGCTACACTACTACCAAAAAATACTTTACTACAATACAGGGAACCATACCCCAGAAAGCAAATGGGTGTGACTACCGCGGGGCCATTACAAAAGCTTAAATAAAAAGTTAAAACAATACAGAATGGGCCAAACGGGTCTTTACTTTAAATAGGACCAAATGGCTGCGTTGGGTGGTCTACATCGAAATTGGTTAAATCAAATCGGTCAGTTTTGGATAGTGAGGAAAAATATATGTCTATTAAATTCATTTGGAAAGTTTTTTATCACCGTACAACAAATCTGCAGTAGATCGTTGCTGGGAAGATTTGTATATTCAAATTTTGCAATAAATCAAAGATTCCAGCAAAGGAGATCGGCAAAAAGTTTTCTGAGTCCTCGATACCATCGTTTGCAGGGCACGTTGGGCGATGCATTGGTAACCCATCAGCCATGCCAACAGTAAATAACAGTTGAATTTGTTTAAAAGTGATATTTAAATTTAAAGAAAATATCACAAATACTATTCTATAAATAAAGTTCCATAAACCCGCAGCCGCTCACACATCACATACTTTTTTTTATGAGAATACCTAATTTTTTGCCAGGCCTCAATATTCTTTAAAAATTTCGATTGTGTACCTAAGATTATTCTCAAATTATTCTTGCTCAACACAAGTTGTAAATACGCCTTCAGATCAAAGAAAATTTTTAAATCTTTTTTGATGTGTTGCTTCATTAAAAAAAAGAAAGTGAAAGTTGTTTTGCTATGGGAGAAAACTCAGATTAAGGTGAAATAGTCTTGATGAAGGTTGAGCCTGGCATTGTTCTTAGATTATTTCACAAAGTTCTAGCAATTTTGAGCCTCAATATTCTTATAGACTTTATTCTTAGAAAAAAATTGTGTACTGGAACATCAAATCTGCAATGGTGCAAGAAATATAAGAACCATCAATTCCCATGACCTTAAACCCTGGTCCTTATAACAAATCTCGATGATCACTTTTCAAAATTATCAAAACTTTAAAACTATAAAAGATTAAAAAATTTTCAAGTAAAAGAAAAGGTCAAAACAATGAAAAATGTCTTAAATTACGTTCATAACATCATTTGCTGTCGTTTTGATAAATTTCTGCCTTTAAGATAAATTTCTACCTTTAAGATAAACTTCCACCTTCAAATAATATTTGAATATAACGACACTTGTCATTTTTCAGAAAATTGTTTTCCTCCAAGCCTTAATTGTCGTTTCAAACATCATTTGAAGTGCTTTAGGTTGATTTTTTAATCATTTTAATCATGCTTTGGGAATTAATTTGTTAAAAAACATTGTGAGCCCGGATATGACGCGCTTTCAATTTTCCAAACACTATATGACGCGTTTTGGATGAATTCGAAGGCTAAAATTTTGAGATAAGGCTTTTTGCTTTTTTACTGCAGCTTAAAACTACTTGCTTCGAAATAAAGTGTGGGAGGCATGGCCCCTCCAACCTCGCCCCCCCCCCCCCCCCCGGTGGCGTGGGCCCTGATAAGATAAATATTAAGATAGGACAAGTCACTTTCAAGAAATCTCTGACCTTGAATAGGAAAAAGCTAAACAGATTTATTTTTCTGAAAAAACAGTTTGTTGTCCTCGAAACAAGCTAAAGTGTTTTGGATGGAAGTCAAGCTCATATGTCAATATAACCATCCTAGTTGTTTCTACTAAAAGGTTGGACCCAGGATATGCAAAAAATTCAAACGTTGTTAATTTTCGGGAAACCACTTTGTTCCAAACAACCTGAAATGCCTTAATATACGTTTCCATCATAATTTTACAAGTTTTGGATGAATTTCGAGAAGACATTCTGAAACAGAAATACTAGTGATTTTTTTAAAAAAACCTTTACCCCAGATATGCAAAAAAACTAGAAATCATCAACTAATGTTGAACAAGTTTTAAAAAATTTTAAATGCCATAAAATACATTTTCATTGTCACTTCAAGATACTTCCATGACATTAGAAGTCAGATCTGAAAGAAAAAATTCAAATAAAATTTGCAAAATTCCAGGACAAAAAGCCCTTGAAAAAGTCACAAAAAACAACTGGTCACAGTCAACTAAAATTACTTTTCTAAGCCAGCAAAAATGTCCTAACTTATATTTGCAACATTATTTGAAGTGATGTTGATAAATTTTCAGCTTGCATTGTCAGTAAAAAAGTCATTTTTTAAAAAACTGTGGCCCTGGATATGCTAAAAAGGTAAACAATTATCAATTTTTGAGAAATATCTCCTTCCTTGAAACATATCTTGAGATGTTTTGGATGAATTTTAAGCTAATGCGTTAAGAAAATCATACTAGTCATTTTTTAAGAAAGCTGTGACCTAGATATGCAAAAAGTTCCTTTATTTACATTCCCAACATCATTTGTGGTATTATAGATTAATTTCAAGCTCATATTTTTAAGTAAACATACTATTCATTTTTCAACAAAACTATCATACTTTGGACTTCATTTTTATCATATTTTAGGCAAATAGCACAAAGAGTTTTTGGATATCCAATACATTTACTCTAACATTTGGTACAACATAAAAAAGGAGGGAAGGGGCGCATATCGTCAAAAGTGGGGCCTATCGAAGCGATGCAAATACCAACTTAACCGCTCTTTCGGAAAAAATGTTGGCCCTAGTCCCCTTATTCTCCTAAATATCACATATAATATCCCCTATGCTTGAAAGTAGAAAACAGACCAATTTTCACGTATGGCTGTCACTGGTATCCCCCCCCCCCCCCTTCCCTCTTCAGAGACAACAAGATAATGACTTGTTTAGCCAATACCATAAGTTAATTTCCATTAGAAATTAGGTAAAAAATAGAAAATCTTCTCTTTTGCTGTCGGTCTTTGATTAAGGAAAAGTCTTTCCAGTAGACGATAATAAACTTCAAAAAACCAACGGCGTCTTTAAAAAATTGACTTTTCTGCTCATTGTCCGAACGAGAATGTTACGCTTATTTTATGCCTGAATAAAGGATACTTATATAAATATAATAAAAGATATAATTAAAGATAATAGCTTTGTTGGATATTGAAAAGAGATACTTTGAAACATACCGATGTATCACAACCGATTCTTCGTGTTTCAGCAATTCCGGACTCCGTATCCATTTATCAATCGTGCCACGAATGTCCTTAAATTTGGGTCTTTTCACGCGATCTTTGTGCCAGCAAGATAACATGAGATCATGTACAACTTTAGGGCAGCTCTGCAAGAGATTTTCAATCATAAACAGCTGCTTTTTGAGTACCCACTTGTGTAAAAACATCAATAGTTGCGTTGATGAACACAAAACAGCAAACAGAAATTTTTTTGGTTATGTAAGTTCTGAGCCATGGCAAGAGAAAGGAGGAAGGCATAGAAAAGAGGTCTGAGGGAAATGTAAGGATTTGTAAGTAAGAAGGGGCTGAGAAAAGTGGAAGGTGAGAGGTGAGAACAGGTATATTTTGTGATTACAGAGGGAGTTGAGAACAAGATTATCGTTTTGAAAAAAAGATAGTTTGAAAGCAAGACGAGAGTAAAGCATTTTAAAGGGTACAAACAGCGGGAAGAAAAAGGGGACGTCGTGAACCAAGCTACACTCTTTTTTTATAAGAACCAGTAAATTTGATTTCAGGCTGGTTGTTCTTGATTTTTTCGAAAATCTTAGGCTAGATTGTTCTTAATTTGCTCTTAAATCTATAGGGTATATAAGCAGTGCGATTGCTAGCTTTTCGCTCCAGAAAGGTGTTCAGGCCTCATTTGCCTCATTTGCCAACTAAGTGAGTGAGATAACCTTCATTTGTGTGAATAAAGAAAACGTCACGATGGCAGTCTGCTCAACGGACTCCAAGGAGGTTTTGCGGCGAAAAATCGATGAAAATGTAACAAATAAGAAACACGGCAATGTGACGAGAATGAGCAACAATAAATACACGTAAATTAGTGAAGGCTAATATTTCGTCCCGGCATACGGAGCTTCATCAGAGCAAAAGTGGAAGAAATATTAGCCTTCAATAATTAATGTGTATTTATTGTTGTTCATTCTCGTCGCATTGCGGTTTCTCTTATTTGCTACAGACTTTATTTTTCCGGCAAATTTAAGTTTTCAACGAAAAAGAATCCACACATCCTCGTTTTTTTTAGATAAAACGTTGTTAAGAATTGCATTTTGCAGAAGCCCAGCCTCTGCTTGTTCTAAATTTGTTCTTAGCCTTTGACCAATTTTGAGGCTCGTGTTCTCATAAAATTGTTCTTATAAAATTGAGTGTACTGTATGATAAAGAAAAAACCTACTTTTTTCAGAGTCGGGAGAAACAGGTTGTTGTTTCAAGGATTACGTATTGACAGTTTAGCCTAAATTGGTTCTTAGCTAGGTTCTTAATTTCTAAAAAGTAGATATTGCTGTTGATTATCAGAAAACAGCATTAAATCTGGTCTTTTATCTATTCCAAATATCTATTAGTGTACCTTAAAAGTGCTGAAAGTCAAAAAGCCCCAAGCCCTCCCAACCCCCCCCCCCACCCTCCGGGGACGAGATTGAAAGAGAATTTGCCGAAGTAGCAAGAATTCATTCAAAATAACAGTCCAAACTTAAAATACATTGTGCTTTTTGAGTATTGTTCTAACAATTCAATTTTCTGTCATCTTTTAAATTTTTGGTAAAAAAGTATATAAATTAAATGGTGAAACCCCCACATATAAGAACCTGTTGGAAACTGTTTGGCTAAACAGGTTTTTATATTCTTTTGAGTATTAAAAAGGACAAGGACAAAATCTTTTTACTGCACCGTGATCAAGCATACTTGGGAGAATCACCGTGAGTAATGTTACGGTACACAGGACAGTAAATAGGCAAACGAGCTGTATCTAAAGGTAGTGTTGCATTCGCAAATATACCATTACCAGAATGGGAGAACTACTTAATATCTGTGATTTGGATAACAAATGAAAGTTCATTGCACATGATGAGAAGGTATGAAGAAAAAACAAAATTATTTGTACGGATGCATGTATTTTCAGGAATCTAGGGTTTGGATGCATTATCAGCAAGTTAATTTATTTTTCCAATTAAAATATGTAGCCCAATAAAGCAAGTTACATCAATCATTGCCAACAGCTTTGTAACTGTTTTTTAACCCTTCTGCGATGGAAGAAGAAAAATGTCTGTAGAATAGTAGGCCATCAGTAGGCCATCAGTAGGCCTGCAGATTTTGCCGTTGTCGAAAAATCTTTAGATCAAAAATGCTGCTGCAAGAAAGTCTATGGACCAGGAAAAATCAACTGCTTTTACGTCGGCATTGTAGTACCCCGATATAGATTCTAGGGTTTAAAGCAGATAAAGCTCACAAACATAAGCAACGAAAAAAACAAGGAACAGACAATGTTTAAGCTAGGTGTAGCCTCGATATGAAAAGAACAGAGCATGGCATATTTGTCATATCTTGTGTAATTGATCAAAGAAAAGTATGTAGTAAAAATCTACAAGATCTAGAGACTTTTAAACCTAAAACATACCATTGGCGGAGGAAGTCTGAAGCCAGAAGCCAGACGTTCAAGCACCTAGAAAAACAGCCAAGGTTCAGATTGATTGCTACACGTGTCAGGTCAGAAAAGAATGCACCAACAGTCGCATAAAAAAATTAAATATTCTTGCTTCCTTTAGTATACACATATTCTTCGTTTTTAGGCCTTTTTAAAGTATCCTACTTAACCATAAGTTTTTTTCCAACAGTTTAATTAACGTCTGTTTTTCAATTGCTAAAATTCGTACTGGTCTTTTCCTCATTTGTATTCACAAAAGTTCATTTTATTGACGGATATTTTCCAGGGAATTTAAGCGAATTCTTTAAAAAACATCTTCTGTTTTATTCATCTTTAAAGAAAAACATAACATTGTTGCCAAAATCTTTGAAAATTGTCGACAGAAACAATATTCCTCAGTATTATAGAAAATGGATTTAAAGAGTTTAAAAGCTTAAGATGTTGGTGATCAAGTAAGGAAATAACGAAAGGACCCTAACTTCCATTATTCAGGTTTAGAATAGCGACTTAAAAGTCATCGCATTGCCCAATTTTCATCACTATCGTTACAAGCATTTCCCTAACGATGGAAAAGTATAAAGTGAATTTCCCTAACGAATATACCTCATTATTGCCCCAGTTCCAATATGGCCTTTCTCCGTAACACATTACCTCCCAAAGCAGGATACCATAACTCCAAACATCCGAAGCAATAGTGAATTTCTTTAGTTGGACTGCTTCCGGTGCTGTCCATTTGACAGGGATCTTACCACCCTGTAAAAAATAATTAAGTTGAAGTATATCAACAATGATTTCATTTACCAGCTTTAGGGCCTGCGCCACCGATTCTAAAATGGGGAGCCACAAAAGGAGGATTTTATACCTATTTACTACCCAATAGGAGGATTTGATACCTATAGTTAGCAAATAAAAATGGGGGGGCATTGCCCCCTGCCTCCCCCTGTGGCGTGGGCCCTGAGCTTAGATCTATAGCGAAATTGTATTTAGACAGGTTTGGGTTGCAAAGGTTAGTCACATGATTAATGGAAGCTGACAACAACAGCCATGCATAGCCATAGACCTACAATTCCGGACAAAAATGTTGAGACAAAATGCAATTTTCGAAATTGTCACTTTACCTTGCCCCTGTAAATTCGAATCACCCCTTTCCCCCCAAAGCAATGTTGGATTTATAGTTCTATCATTTTTTGCTTCACAATCATGCACTCAAAATTGAATTGGGGGAGGGGAAAAGTTATTTTTGAAAGAACAGTGAAAATATAAGCATTCCTTGCAAAGTCTCAATCAATTTTGTCCGGGATTGTAGTTTCTTGGCTGTAGCCCGATAAGCAACAGCAAATTGCTTACAGTTAAGAAATTTTAGTTCCAGTTTCAGAAGATTTTCAATACTACTGTGTATCTGCCACGAAAACAAAGTAATGATCGATGAAGGAGGAAGATTCTCTTTAACAAATATACGCTCAGCAAATTTTTTGATTCTGGGCAGCAAGATGGGTAAAAAATCCCAGTGCTTGCACGAGATTACCCTTTACATAGAACTAAAGATGATTATTCTGCTCCAGTATGACATCTAAAAAAGGAACAGCAAATATGATAAGGTGATCTGACATGAATTTAGTATAATTCAAAGATATTTGTTTGTCATCTGCCAATAGGATATAAATCAGTGAATGAAACATTCAATTACCGTTGTGTCATATGTATCATCCTTGCTCAATTCTCTGCTCATTCCAAAATCAGCAACCTTGCAAACCATGTCATCATTTACTAAAATATTCCTGGCTGCCAAATCCTGAAATAATAACATAAGTTAAATTAGGAGTACAGTTTGTAAACGTGACAATACTTAAGGACTGCTATTATGCGCTAACTGTCAAATTTTAAAAACAGTGTGCGCATATTTGAAAAAGTATTATTTTTCCCGATGACTGCATATAAAATTGAGTGTATTCTATCCAATTGCAATTGCTATTATCATAATATATTTGCCAGTCGTCAAATCTAATCATTTCTCAATAGAAAACTGGCATTCTTTGGAAACAGAACCAATGGAAAACGAACCTAGTCCGGATCCCCTTCTACATTATTCTAATGAGAATATTCGAAAGAAAATTTTGCTGAATCTCAATTTTGTACAGGCAATACAAGGTAGACGGTTACTAAAGCTTTGATTGACGATAAAACCAACACCTACCCTATGGATGTAGCTCTTTTCAGACAGATACGTCATTCCAGATGCCACACCCCGGGCCATTCCTAGTAACTGGAGTGGAGTAAATTTATCATCGTTTTTCTGTGGAGATATAAAAGGTTCTGTTACACTTCTTCAGATTGAGAGACTCAATAAGCCAAAGAAGAACAAATAGCAATGAAACATAAGTAGAATATTTTCTATACAAGTTAAAATTGACTAAAATTTCGACCCGGCATACAACGCTTCTTCAGATGCCTTAAAAGCACTGGCGGGCTGCTTTCACTCTGTTTTTCTGCGAGCACGCCTACTACTGTATCACACGTTTTCTTACTAAAACAATATAAGGAGTACCCAGCCCCTTCATTAGTAATGACAAGGGAACTGGATTCTAACAGCTATATCAAAACAACAGTACATAACAAAGGATTCTAAACTTTTCAACTGCTTATAAACTGATCCAAGATGGGACATTCAATTGGCTTTAGTTATGAAAGCAGCTAGTTTAAAGTATTATTTTTGCTTAATTGAGATTGATTCATAAAGGTGATTTCAATATAAAGATTAGATTAACTATATACTCATACCTAATTGAACAAGTTGCAAAAGTTTGAGGGAGTAAATTGAAATTTAGTTAGCATACTTGTAGAAAGGATTGAAGCGATCCATTGCTCATGAATTCCATGACAATCAATATGGGAAGGTCTAAAAAAAAGTAAATAGTTTATAAGCATTGGCAGACAAACTTGAAGACCACGTAATTTATGCTTTCTGTAACGAGACAGGAAATGCTTCGGATCATAAATATCGAGAAGTACTTATATGCAAGCCAAGTTGTTACAAGGTAGATTGCACATGGGTAGACTGGGTAGGCATTGAGTTGCATGCTCACAAACGAAGAAATTTGCAAATCTATCAGAAGATCTGGAAAAGGTATTTCTTCAACGCAATAAATTATACACACTTTTTTATAAGAATAAAGTCTATAAGAATATTGAGGCTTCAAATTGCTAAAACTTAAGAATAATTTAAGAATAATGCCAGGCTCAACCTTCATCAGGACTAAATCTTTACCTTAATCTGAGTTTTCTTCCAAAGCAAAACAACTGTCACTTTCACATTTATAATGAAGCAACACATAAAAAAGATTTAATATTTTTCTTTGATCTTGAGGCGAATTTACAACTTGTGTTGGACAAAAATAATTTAAGAATAATCTTGGGCACAAAATCGAAAATTTTTAAGAATAATGAGGCTTGGCAAAAAATTAGGCATTCTTATAAAAAAATGTGTGTATACCTTTAACGACCACACCCTCGAGATGTATGACATTTGGGTCATCAAATTGTCCCATATATGCTGCCTCTCCCATAAAGTCATCTCTAGCTTTTTTATTTACATTTGACTACAAAAAAGGGAGAAAACAATTGTTCTTTCATTTTCCTTTTCAAATAATTTAAGAAAAGTAGCCCTTCAGCAAATTCTTGTTTTACAACGAGCCCTCCATTTAATTAACAATTTTGCAAATAAAAACAAAGCTAACTCATAATATTACTTAAACATATAATATAATATATATACATTATATAAAATATATAACATATATACAAAATAAATTTACAATATATACATCGATATAAAGTTAAATAGGTTTTATCTAATTTTGGCTCTGAAGACATGAAAGAAAGATGCCTGTCTACTGGAAGAGCATTCCATGCCTGTACGTTTCTAAAAGATGAGTATTTTTGCCCAAGATAAGCATCTTTATTGTTTTTGCAAAGAGCCCGCAAATGACTTCCTGAATTTCTTATAAATAAGTCCGATAAACATTCTGGCGCTAGCTTCGTAGGACCCTTATGTCCGATAACCATGGTGTTAGCTTCAGTATTGATCTAACCCTGAAGTGGTTTAAGTCCAAGAGTATTTAAAAGTGGTCTAGTATCAGAATCAAAACGGCTATTTGTAATTAATCTTCTTGCTCGGTTTTGAAGTTTTTCCTAATGGTTCTTTTCGGTTGCAGCACAGTTTCCTCAAACTAAGCAACATTATCTTAATTAGGGCTCCGTAGGGCCCCTTATGTCTGATAACCATATTGTTAGATTCAGTATTGATCTAAACCTGTGGTTCGAGTCCAAGAGCATTTAACAGTGGTCTAGCATTAGGCTATTTGTGATTATTCTTGCTGTTCGATTTCAAGTTTTTGCAAATGTTTTTTTCGGTTGCAGCACAGTTTCCCAGAACTAAGTAACAGTATCTTAATTAGGGCTCTACAGTACCAGTATAAAGCATAAAATGTCTTGGGAGTTTTCTGTGTTAAAAATTCTTTGGCATGTTTAAGAAAGCCAATTGCTCAACTGATTTTGTTGATAGAGATCTGATGTGACCTTTCCGTTAAGGTTTTTGTCTAATTGTATTCCAAGATTTTTGGCAGTTTGGGCACTATATATTCGTTCTTCTTGTCTGTTTAAAGTTAATGCTTTATTATTATTAGCTACCTGCATTTCCTTTTGTTTCGCTGGAGTAGCCATTGCTTTTGTTTTAGCAACATTTAGTGACAATCCTTCAACCATTTCAAGACTCTAGTAACGTCCTTATTCATTGCCTCATTTAGCTGTTTAATGTTATCAGATCGATAAGAGAGACTAGTATCATCAGTGTATACTGCTACCATGGAGTTTTCGCCAGCTAGTGGTAGATGGTAAATAAAGAGAAGAAATAGCAATGGCCCTAAACATGACCCCTGGGGTACTCCAATATTATTGTCCATTTGTTCAGATACAATTCCATTTATACTTAAGCACTGTTTGCAAATTGAAAAGCAAGATTTTAAAAATGATAACAGCGTTTTTTGGAGACCAAAGTGCTCTAATTTGTGACATAGAATACTATGGTCTACAGTGTCAAATGCCTTTCTAAAGTCGATCAGTAGTACCAAACCAATGAGCTGTCTATTGTCCAAACCGCTGTACCAGTCATCAGTGTTTTTAATAGACAGATTACGGTAGAGTGCAAGGCACGAAAACCAGATTGTGGATTTGCAAGCAGGTCATTCAATTCCAAATGTTTGTACAATTGGTTACAGACTTTCGAAGAGCCTGGAAATGATTGCGGAACCGATATTGGACGATATTTTGATTTTTTGCTTTCATCACCATCTTTGTAAATGGGTGCAGCCCTAGCAATTTTTCATAAATCAGGAAAAATGCTTGTATCAAAGGAGAAATTCCCCAAGAATGGCAAGGCCAGTTCCTAGACAACTTGAAACAGTGTCAGTTCCAACGCTCTTTGAACTGGCTGCTTTGGTAATGACTTCCCTTATGTCACGGCCAGTAAGGATTTAAATCTAAATTTTGGAGTCGGGCTTTTTATCTGAAATTTTCCTGATAATAATGGTTTAACAGTCTCTTCAATATTTCTAGCAAAATCGGTACCTATTGTACGAGAGTGGTCATTCACAACGTTTCCGATTTCACTGTTGTTTGTGATTTCCTTGCCACAGTTCTTGACGCAATCATCACATGAAGAAAACTCACAGAAAGATGAAAAGTTGGCTGTTTTCACTGAGAAAATGATCCATAAATATTTCTGGCGCTTTGGAAAGATTTTCTTGGAAGATAGCAACATAATATGCGGTGTTTACAGAACAACCCCGAATAACAAAACCTCCACCTGCAACAATGTTTTTGCCCATTTCAGAAATTTTGTTGACCTGCAATTTCTCAATCTTTTCAAGAAGCATACTTTGTGCAGCCTACATCCTTTGCAACATCATAATATGAAAGACCTGTCTGTCTGTGATGTGTTTGCTATTTTATCTCTTTTTTTCCTAACGCTATTTCTTTATTTTCCTCTCACTTTAGTGAATCAATAATACTTTGTCACTTACATGTCGCAAGTAAGAGTTAGGCCATCAGTTTTGCCTAACCATTCAAATACTTTGGGAAGAGGAGTGTAAGTGTATTCAGAACCTACATTAGAACTGATTTGATTTCGCGGCTTCATTAGAATCCCAGGTCTTACGAAGAACATCTATCCTGTTTGTCTACGAAAGATCACAAACGTATACCTTGAGTGTCTTGACGGCGACAATTTGTGCTTTTTCGGAAGGTTTTTCCATAGTTCCTATGTACACATCACCAAATTCACCTGAGAATAATTTTTAATTGCAGAATATTCTCATTAGTCTACATTATGAAGTGTATACAGGGTGAAGATTCATTTCCTGAAAGTTGAGCAGCACTGGTATCTTCAACAGAAGACGGTGTCATGTGTAAAAATTAAAGTAGAAAATTGTTAGTGATGAATCAAAGAAGACAGAGCCGAGGAAGATAGCAGTAATTTGGGTAGATAATAAAAGAAGTGCAGAATAATGTTTGCACCTGTCACAGACGCACTTGTCTGTCACCTGAACAGTTTTGATGTAATTGTTTAAAAAAGGAAATTTAAACATTTAGCCCTTGTGACGTAAACAAACAAAAATGTAGCTCGATTCGCGAATGCAAATAGCAGTTGTAAGAATCTACCACCATGATAAAACGTTTCAAAACTTTCAAACTATAGGAAGAACCATGCTCTTAACCTAACTTTGAACCAACTCACCTCCACCAATCAAACGCTCTAGCTTTATCCAGCCGCGGTCCAATTCGTTAGCAAACTGTTGCACAACGTCCTCCAAATCTTGATAGGTCAGATTAACGAAATTCTGAACGCCTTTCCCACTTGGTAGAATCACTGAACAAGGTAAGAGAAACTTAGGATCAGGTCAACCAAGCTTTTAGCTCTTAAGGTATTTAAAACTTTGCATAATTTGAACACAACATTTCTGAAAGATATTTTTCTCTCGAAAAGCACATGCAAGAACCTATGTATGAACAAATATTTTGAATTCCAAATGTGGAAATTACCAGTCACGCTATTAAGACTTAGGTCCAAAGATCTCGAATTCATTTTAAAATTGAAGCAAATCGTCCATAAATATAAATGAATTCGAAATTCTTAACGGAAGTTGGTTCTCTGGCAAAAAATTCTGCTTCACAGCATGTACTAACAGTAGTCAGTTCTGTCCATGATGCAATCTCTTAGATGCTTCATCTAAGCGTAAATTATTTGCACAACTACTGTCTAGCTAACATCGAAAAGGGTTGCTAATGATAATGATCATGATGATGATGATAACTCAACCTATCGGTGCTAGTTCTAGAGAAAATTGATGGCCGGTAAAAAAAATTGATGATAGGTTCGGTAATACTTAAAACTTCCAGGTCGAGTTTGCCTGCCTGAGTCTACAATAATTGAAATCGTAATTGGTTGACATCAAAAGTCAAAATGAAACGATTAATAGAAACAAAAGCCTGAAATATTATGGGAAACACTAACTGTTAGGGAAAGAAAATGATATACAAACATTTATCAAAACTTCTACTTATGATCAACAAATTAGCTATTTAGGGAAAGAATTGCTGGGTACATTGAAAATGTTTAAGAAATATTTAACAGCGAATGTGTACGAACCTTCCCCGTTTTCAAGTCGAACAGTTTGGAGATGCTTTGGATGTCGCCTTGATAAACAGGAAAATAACACCTGAATTGACGGATATTTTAGGGGAGGGGTAAAAGGTGCTAGATTTCTGACTGAAAAACAGGCCAGAACCTAGCTTTACTGACAGAACCTAAACGTCAGACAGTTCTGCTACTTCCTATCTTAATTGAAAACATTCTTGGAATAGGTGTTATGTAATATTACTTCCTGACGGAAAAAAGTTATGAATTATGAATTATTGAATTATGGATTAATGGAATAATGACTATGACCGCTCTGTTCTCACTGGTGTGACAACCAAGCACCCCTTGCCATTGACGTGGCTGAGAGTAATTCAAATAAAGAGCAAATCTATACGTATAGTCAAGAGGAGAAGGTTGAAATTAAAAGGAGTGACTCGGTGGGAAAATGGCAAAAGGACACAAATAACGCAAATGTGATAACTTCTGTATAAAAAATGTTTGAAAAAATGGAAGGAAAATTGCTAAAAAGGGGGGGGGGGCATTTATGAAAATCGTATGAAGCTATTCGTAGCATGAATTAAGTCATTTAAATCAAACCTGCAGAGAAAAATATCTTGAAAGCATGAAAAAAGATGTAGCAGAAGAGACGTACCTTCGGTAGAAGTATACGATGAGAGCGATAGCAATCAAGAGTAAGACAAACAATGTGACTACGACAGCAATGACCAAAGTCAGTGAAATACCTGTAAATAGAATTCTTCATATAATTTATACAGTAAATCACTCAAAGTGACTAAAAGGAAGCCTTTTATTTAACATACACTCATTTTTTTATAAGAAACAAAAGTCGATGTTGAGTACTCCAGTTTCTTAATGTTCTGGAAATTTCAATACTCATTGTTTCTTAAGAGTTTCTTAATTATGATGTCATGAGTGATGTTATGAAATGTTCATGACCTTTTCTTATCACGTCAAGAGATTCGCTTCTGTTCTGACGCTGTATTTAGACGTTGAAGGTATATTTTTATCCCTTGTGTCTTAATTTCTAGGCCATTTGGGCAATCATGTTCTTAGATTTTACAAAATTTCGTTGTTCTCAGTTTTATCATGTTTTATTAGTTTCTTAATTTTTTTGCTTCGAGTACTGAAGTTTCTTAATTTTTTCAGACTGTCCAGTACTCGTTTCTTATACCCAGTTTCTTATAAAAAAATGAGTGTATTAGCTTGATCTATCATCACCACCTTGGTTAACAATAAGGTACGATTTAAGTTTACAATTCATATGTCACGGTAATATGATATGAAAAACTAAAGAGCCTGCGGAGAAACATGAAGTATAACTCGTAAATGATAACAATTTTGATTTCCACTGGCTAATACTTTCCTTTTCCTTTAATTTCAAATCTAATAACTTCTCCTTTGGAAAAACCAGTGCTCGTGTGCGCCTTTACCTAATTTGAAAATAAAAATATCATTAAAATGTTCAATACGCGGGCACCTGCATAAAGTTAATATTCTAAGCAGACCTCGTAACCCTGCGAGAGGGTGCGAGTGACGCTTGCAGGCACAAAAGCCTATGCTCTTAATTCCTGCAGACACTTCACAATCGATTTTTAGCTCTAGTATTTAAAAACCATGCCCAAATGACAGAAAATCATTGCTTAAACGCCACCAATTTCGTTTCAAAAGCCGGTGTCAAGTTGAATGCTTCTTCTCTCTGTCTTGTCTCTTTATTTCTATTTCCTCTTTATTTATCTATTATTCTTTAATTTTCTCTTTTTATATCTCGAATTATATTCTCTGATCACTCACAATTACTCGACCATTTTTGCTCAGAGCATTATGAAATGACTTCAGTTTCTCTCTACTGCGCAGGCAATTTATACTTACTGCCATCTACGCATTTCAGCGTCGATTCTTTCCACAAGTCACTATATTTTTCAAAATATCACTACCGCTCTACCCACTTCCATGCATGCTTCTAAGAACAACTTTGAGGAGATGTCGAAAGGGTTAAACATTGTCTGGACATTGATATAAAGTTTGGGAATCAAACCTTCATACTTACAGACACAGTGTACTTCTTCGTTTCTAGATCTTGTTTAACAGTGTATTTCAGTTTGGTGGTAAACATTCCTTTTTCATCATTAACAGTGACAAAATATCGCAGATCATCACCACCCTTGGTCAATGGCTCGTTCCAGAAAATTGTCACTGATGCATCAGAGTTTGTCCTTTTGGCAAGATTCTGAACCTCCGAAGGCACTAAAAATGAGATGTGCTACATAAACAACAAGAAATCTATTAGGATATTTACCCAAAGTAAACGAATGTAAAATCAACTCAAAAAAAGATTTGCTACAAAGCTCAACTTCCTCATTTAGGCTCCTAATTTCAATACACGAACATTACTATCATTAAACAATTTGTTTAAGTTTTCGTATCATAAAATGAAACTTGCAGGACACATGACCAAAATCAATCCTACAAATTCGTTGCATACTGTTATAATGAAAATATTATTGCCTTCAAAAGAAACCCCGGATAATGTTTTTCTTTGCAGAGAATTTCGAATAGCTTGCAAGAGGTACATATTTCCAATTTGTCGCCGTTAAAGACTCTTGCACAACCGGCATGCATAGCAACAATCTTCAGACATTGACTGTGTTTTGTATTTTCATGCAATACGATATTAGACTGGTTTTGAAAATAAAGTCGCAAAGAATGCAAGTTGCACAAGATCCTTTAAATGCTCACTGTTATAAGAAAAATAAGGATACTTTGTCTATTAAAGTGTCCCTTTGAAAAAGAAAGCCCAAAAAACAAGTTTATTCAAAAAAGGAACCTAAATTGAATATCCACTGACAATAACTTCTTAAGCAATGATCAAGTGGTCCCCTTGGCTGCAAAGTTGGAGTTAATAATACTTCCTATAACTAAAGTAAAAAATGTGTATGCGATATGTGGGGACAGAGTCTTGCAAACAGGAAAAACAGAATGTTTTCAATCACATGCTGTCCCTTAAATTATCATTGAGCAAACAGTGTAACTCGAGACAAACGTTCACTCACATCCAAATCCAGTCAAAACTGAAGTGCTGTTGTACATAGCCTTGTCGAAGCCGATGGCAGCAGTGACATTGTTGATGGAAAAGACTCTGACGTCATATCGTGTGTAGGCGCTCAGCCCAGTGACATTGAAGAAACGGTTAGATGTTGTAAAGTCAGGTGGTATTTTACATCTAGCACAGCTTGCTTTTATCGTGTAACTCGGTTTGCCTCCAGTCCCTTGGTCCATGGGGACCATCCATTCTAGTAATATCCACTTTGATCCAATCTGTGTGGCCTTAACGTTATTTGGAGCAGATGGTGGCGCTGTTGAAAACCATATTGGATTACAGTTTATAAGATTAAAAATGATAAAAAAATTGGTATTAAAGTGAAAACAGAATTGTGCACATTAGAAATCAATAATATAAAAAGAGTATAAGAGACGAAAATAAAAAATTTGCATTATTTATTTATATAGAAAAAAGGATTTAATTAGGACCGGAAATTTGTTTACAAAGTCAAAGAGTGAAAGTTTATAATGGAAAGCTTAAACGCCCTCATTGCCAATGATATATGATATTTCATCTCAGTATGCAGGGTTTCCAAAGAGCTACTAATTCAAAATATCAACATTTGTGCGTAGATAATTATACAATTGTATGATGCGATTTGTGGGTGGTAAAGTGTTAAGATAAATCACAGAAGCTGGAAATAGTAAGAGTTGTGTTTAGAGAGAGTGATCTTGAAAATAGAAAAGTGGATATGAACGAGGGTGCGTTTCACCGGGACAGGGGCGGATCCAGCAAAAAGCCTGATTGAGTTCTAGGCCAATGCAACATTTTTATTTATGCATTTTAGTGGGGGGGAGGGCACTTTCCACTCACTAAATCTAGATTTTGGATCTCTTTTTAACAAAAACAGTGCCTCTGAGAACTTTTACAACCCCTTCTCAATATCATTAGTGTGGTGGAATTACGATTTTACCCGGACAAAAATAATAAAAAGCTGTAATTTGGCACATAGGTTCCATACGACACTGGGAATAACCAGAAAAAAGCCCCATCAATTGGACATTGGGAATTCCTTATTTGGGCAAATCCCATACGGCGCACTGATCAGCAGGGGTTCAAATTTTGATGTCGCTAAAACCACATTATAGGTAGTTATGAAAGAAAGTTTCATGCTGAACAACTTTTATTCAACACACACGCCTTTACAATGTGGAAATAAGTACTTTCTGGTCAAAAATAGCAGATAGGGGGCAACTGGGCAATAGCATGTATACAGTGGTGGCGCCAAGGGACGGCTAGGGCGCTACAGTCCCTCCAAAGGAAGCATCTAGCCCCCCTATCGGAGGAAAACTTTAGGTTAATGACGGAGCAAATTTGACAAAATAACGTACAAAAACTGCATATTTTAGTCAATTTAGCCCCCTGTTGGAAGCTCCAACCCCTCTGTCGGAAGATTTCTGACGCCACCTCTGAATGTATATAAGTTTATTTATGAACAACATATATATTAACAAGATCAAGACATGCGATGATGAAATCCTATCCAACAAGGAGCAGGTTAAGAATCCCGCTAAACATTTTGAAATTTCTGCATCGGTGTATTATTTTGAGAAAATCTGCGTCCGGCAAGTGTGTAGAATTCCCTCGTTCCGTTGAGAAATTGCCAGATTTCTGCAATCTACGACAAATTTCCCTAAAATTATGTTTTTCATCAAACACTGATGACATCTTCATTTGGAGAAAAAAGGCAAGGATCTACCCTGTGCCTTGCAGACAAATATTTTTGCTGGTAATAACTGCGGGTACGAAGGTCTTTAATGCAGAACAGGGGAAAAAGTGAACCACGTTGAGGTATATAAATTTATCCGGGTTTTCCGTTTTTCATAACTATTTACCGGGTTTTGGGTCCTAGGTACTCTCAAAACACCCTCTTTTTCACGTGCGCACTTCTCAATTGAAAAGTTTTCAATTTTTGGGATTATACGAAATTTGGAAGTTATCTCTTTTTCTGGTAAAGAAGGTCATGAAGGGAATATTACTGGCCCCACACCAAGCTGTAGTTTTGTGCAGCCACTTTGAATTTGCACTGAATTTGGCAGTGTTTTTTAATTTTTAATTTTAATTTAGTAAATTTGGCAGTGCAGTGTCTTAGTAACAAAAATTACGTCTTAGGAACAAAGATGGAGGTTGTCAATGAAAAAAGGTTGAAAAACTATCAGAATTGAAATCTTCCTCTTTAAATTAGTTTATAATGAACGAATCATGTTGTTTGGACAGTTCGGTCGCGAGTTACTTTGTTTTTAATATTTAGATATTTCTTTAGATTTGACCGGAATTTGCTGCTGCAGTGAAAAAATTTCACTGGAGTCAGCCCGGGCTGAGTGGGCCCGGGCTGAGTCAGCCCGGGCTGAGTGGGCCCGGGTTGAGTCAGCCCAGGTTGAGTGGGCCCGTGTTGAGTCAGCCCAGGCTGAGTGGGCCCGGGTTGAGTCAGCCCAGGCTGAGTGGGCCCTGGTTGAGTCAGCCCGGGCTGAGTGGGCTCGGGTTGAGTCAGCCCGGGCTGAGTTGGCTCGGGTTAGTCAGCCCGGGCTGAGTTGGCTCGGGTTAGTCAGCCCGGGCTGAGTGGGCCCAGGTTGAGTCAACCTGGGCTGAGTGGGCCCGGTTTAAATCAGCCCGGGCTGAGTGGGTATTATCATTCTTTATCTTTTTCACACACTTAATGTTTTTGCATCGATAGAATTTGCCATATAAATGGAAAATATTCAGCAAGAGGATCTGCCATTTTTTCGGCTTGGTTTTCAATATTCACTCGTCCCACTTTGTTTCTGCCCTATCACCACTAAATTTGCATATTCTATGGGTACGTATGTTAAATAAAAGTTATTCAGCATGAAATTATCTTTCAAAAGATGTACATACTATGTGGTTTTAGCAACATTAAAATTTTGAACCACTACTTATCAGTGCGCCATTATGGTATTTGCCCAAATAAGGAATTCCCAATGTCCAATTTATGGGGCTTTTTTTCTAGTCATTTCCAACTTAGTATAGAACATCTCTGCCAAATTTGATGGCAGCCGACATCCAACAATTCTATTGTTTTGAAATGTTGGCTGAAATGTTGGAACGTTTGACCAACAGCGTTGGATTACATCCAACATGAAAAAAATGTTGGGCGAAATATTGGGTGACAGGCTGGATCGTCTGACCAGGGCTTTAATTTAATGACCTGCTAGAATGCTGCGAGGGTCGCTGAGCTATTGTTCTGTTGTCCTCCGCAGTATCTGAAACATTGGTTTTAGCTTCGTGTTGGAAAACTGATTGAGTGTTGTCCACTAAGGAACTTACGCTGGATCCGCCTCTAACTGAGAGAACAACGAAGAAATCGTGAAAATAGAGATAATGTTTCTTGTGATGTAAAAGAAACCTGATATTATTGCAATCACCATCAAAGTAAATGACGGTGATTGCAAAAATAGTGATCATGCTAGCAAGCATAAAAAATGATTTTTCTCTAGATGTGGCAAAAATTGCGGAGGCGCGGGGGGGGGGGGCAAGCGCTCCCCATGTTTTGCTACATTGTCGATTTTGTCGGTAAATGATGTCATTGGTCGGCAAATTTACTTTTTTTGTTGGCATTGCCCCCCTCCCCTACCAGAAAAAAGGATTTCAGCCTCTGTTCCCTAGCTCTATCGTGCATCTTGGGCATTATTAAGATATTCTTTGCTACTTTTGATCCTAAAGTGACCTTCTAGCCACTTGTTTCATTGTATTTATGGGTACATAAATTTATTCATTCTCTTTCATAACAAAATCAATAATCTGTTTAAACTAAGCTCACCTTCACAGTCGACAGTTGGAACATTTTGATATAAAAGTGGTCTGTAATATCCATTGTTGCATATACAAGGTGTTGTCCTTGGCTTCAGTCCGTCCTCAACATTTGCACCACATCTGGTACAACCAAAGTTACCAGCAGCACTTTTGAAACTCTTTGTAGGGCATTCTGTCAAAAAATAGCCATGTTGACACTCCTTTGATTGCGATGACAGAAAGTTGCAAGAAAATTGATAGATATATGTCCTATCCGTTCAAAATTAAATATCAGTTTCATTAAATTTGAACAGGAATTAGGCTGTATTAAAAAATTTAAAGTTTCTAGGATAAAAAGAAGTTTTATTACAATATTCATAAAAAGGAATATCACCTGAATATTGGGTTACTATATTTCGACTCTATAAATGTTTTTGTGAAAGACAGAGAACAATGGTAAGTTTGTGTTATAACGTATTAATATGACACATAATTTTTTGATAGATATTGCACTTGCAATTTCTATAGCTGCTCATTCTCTTTAAGATTCTAGGAAGCTAGTTTAAAAATTTGCCAACGTACATAACAATGAGCCAACGTTCATGAAAAAGATGTAAAAAGTCCATTAAATTTTTTATATCAAATCTGTAGGTAAATAAGTGACAGAATAAAAAAACTAAAAATAAAACATTCCAGATAAAATAATTTCACGATTCTTACCTTCAAGAGCCTTAAGATCCTTTATCAATCAACAGAAGACAAGATAATTTTTTATCATAGTGTTCATGAAACCATATTATTTGGCATCTTTAGGTGCACGGAATGAATGAAAAACAAAGTTTTGTATATGTATATGCGTTCATTTATTAAATAGACTCACCATTACAGCTAGTAAAAAAATTATTCTCATATCCAGCTATGCAATGACAGCCACCATTCACCTTGGTGGAACCATTTGTATAACAAGACATGTAATTGGCTGCTTGCGAAATTTGAACATCAGCATTGGGAACACATGTTCCAAGCACCTCTAGGACTGAAACTGTGCTATTTGGAGCTGGAGTTTTAGGTGGAAATGACATTAATTCCCCTGCTGAACTTGGACATTCTATGTAACTAAGATGAAATGAATCAAGGCTTCCACAAATTCCTTGATCTCTGAAAGCAATAAAAAGTCCAGTCTCTCCTTCCATTCCAATGGTAATAGCTGATGTAAACTGTGCTCTAGAGAAGGGAGTCATTGATGAGGTATTCTTTAAAGCAGAAATGTACTTGAAGCTTTTAGCACTGGGTGTAGATGTTTCACCTGAGCCCAAAAGGACATAGACACCAATAGACAATTTGGCTCCACAGCAATTCAAAGTATAAGTAACTCTAAGGGTTATCTGTCTGGCTGGATTTGTAGTGACAAAGGGTGTTATAACATTACCATCTACTGATGGATCATTTCCGGCACAAGTGAAGAACCCTGTGTTATCTGGCTTTCGCCGCCACTGAAAGGAATGAAAAAGTCAATATCAGATGATCTGGTGCCTTGTTTCAATTTATGACTTAGCAAAAAAATGCACTTACTCACAAACAATTGGTGCAATAATAGCGCAAGATTAAATTAAAAATTTCAAGTAACAAGACATCGGAATAAAGATGGTCAAGGTAACTGATGCAGAGGTATGGAGGACAGAAAAACCAGAAAAATGATATTCTAATGATAGCTCTTCATGTAAAATGGTTTTTAATCACACCATTTCTTAATCCCTTGATTTATCAACCAAAAAGCCAATAATACAAGAGCAACATGTCAGACAAAAACTTCCAGAACTTAAATTCAACTCTCAGTCAAACTGACAATTTTTAAAAACATAGCGAGTATAAAGCAGCTATAAAGGAACAAGTTTCATAGGTACATGCTATGCATTGTATGAAGGAAAATAAAGTAATCAAGAAGCGGATATTTTGGTCTTTATATGGGTGGTCGATTTCGCCCTCCCTACAGCCCTTGGGAAATTATTGGTACAGGCTATTGAGCATCCTTGCAAAAATGTGTCTGGTCTGCAAGGACAGGAAGAGCATTTACAGAAAAGTTAGTTTCTAAATAAATTAAAGTATTCCTGAGTGAAATATCAAGTTTCTTATGAAAACGAAGCATTCTTGTTTCACCATTCTAAATTTTGCGATAACCACGCAATTAGAAGAGCAAATACTAGACAATCGTGGGCAGATGATTCTTAATACACCCCTTAGGCCTTGAAGGACTATTTCTTTAACAAGTATTGTTAAATGGACAAAAGCCCTCGGAAGCTCTTCCACGAGGGCAGTTATTGCTTGTGAAAATTTCTTCGCTAAAGACTTTACGAGCATGTTTATTAGGTTGCCGAAATAGGCCTCAAGGTAGGTAACAAAATTCCATAAAATTAAGCATATACAATGTAAAAAGGCTTGCAAGGACCGAGATACCGGGGGGCTGGGGGCCGGGGTGGGCCGGAGGCCTTGCTCCCCTCTCAACAAAAATCTTAAGTGGCATAAGTAAAATACTTTTGTTTTATAAAAAACGGCAGTTTTTGCACTGATTTATCATGGCTGCCCCCCCCCCCACCCCACCCCCAAACAAAGAGTTGAAACTCGGTCTTTGATTGATAGTTCATGGTAGAAAATGGATTTCTTTTATTAAAAGAGTTTGACTTAAATTATCATTTTCTTGTCCATATGATTGTTTTGCTTTTTTGAGAAAAAATAAAGCAGAATTTTGAAGCACTACCTCAAAAAGAGCCTGTAACAAACTGCATAGCAGTTCATAAAAGATTGGATTACAGATTTTGTGATAAAAATGAAAAATTGTGTTAAAACAGAAAACATTAAATCTGTTCATTAAATTTGGGACCAGAAAATATTAATTACGATGCCTGGTGTATTTGACCATAAAGCTATTGTTTCGAATTGTCAACTAAACAAAGTATGATTTCTATCTTTCTACTTACACAGTTGAAAATCTCTACCTTTGAAATTGTTGATGGTTTTTCAAGTATTTGTGCAAGGATTAGATGCAGGAACGGATTTTTGCAACAATGATTGGAGAGCGTGTTAAACGCTAATTGGATTTTTGTGACACACCCTTCAACTCACTGGAAAATGAGAGAAACACCCATTTTCAAAATTCGGTTTTCAACTTTAAGGTAAAGAAGATAAGAAGAAAAAAAGGGAAAATCTTGGCATTATTTTGTTACTACTGACTACCAAAAAATGATTAATCTATGGGGCGGGAGTCTAGCACTTCTGCAATCCCCCGCTAAATCCGTCCCTGATGAGATGGGAGATCTAAAAGTATGAATCATTGTGGCATTATATTATTTTCTGAGGCATTACCGTTTCTTATGTTAGCTGCAAAAAGACGCTTAACCTGATTATGTTCCTTGTTTATATTGCCTGATATTATAGGCTGATAGATTAGACTGTGAGTGTTGCAGAACTCTCCCACTGGACAGGGTAGTTGATCCTTACTTAGAGTCTGCATATATAGAGTCATGGCAAGACCAAAGCGGTTTTCCTGAATTGTTCTTCTCACTTCATTCCAAAATCTATTCATACCCTCATCCCCTTCATACGATATTTGGGGAATGTCTTCGTCGACTAAAGCGACAGTTTTTGGTTGGATTTCGACATTTATCATGGCGAAATCAGGATCGGCGTCCACTGGATTGAAACCTGTGTCTACCGATCCGAGGGAGATAACTGTATTTGAATCAGGCGAAAAAACAGCCCCATAAGGGGACGTGTTCGCCACATGCGACGAAAGCGCAGCAGAAATTGGGACGTCTTGGAAAGACGTCGAAGGGGTTGCAACATGAGCTACAAATTTGTAGGGTTATACCCCCGTTACTGGACAATTGCTTGTTAAACTATATTCGCTTATATTCCGCTGTGCTGTATGTTTTGTTATTCTGTAATAGATCTTTCTGAGAGTAAGCCACATGAAGTATTCTCTTACGAGTCTCGACTACGGCTATATTTCTATTACAGAATCGAAATGGAAAATAAAATCAAACTGTTCAACGGACAAGGAAACGTGAAGGAATTTATCGTTAAGGTCCAGCTACATTCTTCATTAAAAGGGTATACCGGAGAGAAATGCGCGCAAGATTTGGCAAGCAGATTAGATGGGCCTGCTTTCGACGTTTATATGCGTTTATCTACCGAGGATAGAAAGGAAGTTGATAAAATAAAGGAAGAGCTCCTAAAAGAATTCGAGAAAGGGCAGTTAAATCGGGAGGAAGCAAACTTTGAACTTTCAGACCGCCTCGTAAACAAGGGGAGTCTGCACATACCTATGCATACAAATTGATGGAATTGGTGAAATTAGCCTACCCAGAATTCAAAAGACTATTCCGTGCGCGGTTTGCATCCACAAATGCAAACCGCACATGGATAAATTAAATCTATGGATATATTTTCAACAAGTGACATCAAAACCCTGGCGTCTGAAACAACTCCACTTCAATTAGCGGGGATTCAGTCCAACATTGCCATACATAGCTCCGTTAATGAGATTAAGGTCAACGCAGATAAAAGTTTAAAAGAAATTCCAGCCGACATTGTCAACGCGATTGCTGATAAAGTAGTTGACAAAATAACCTCTATCAAGCTTGGTTCCGGGGGCCATGAGGACCTTGAAAATGATGTAAGTTTTACAACAAATCCATTCTTTGTTAGGAAAAGAGTATTTTCCGGCAAAAATTTCAGAGGTCGCGGTAGAGGTCGACAGCCCCGAAGAAGAGAAAATTTTTCGTGGCGGCTACAGTACTTCTAATAACCAACAGAAATGCAGGTCATGTCAAAGCCCCGATCATTTCGTTGCGAATTGCCCAACACGATTTTGCCAAGCCTGTGGCCAACGTGGCCATGATAGCTGGAACGCTGTGTGCCCAAAATACCAATGACTATCCGCCTCCACAGAAGCAAGCCTTTCCGAGGAACGCTGTACTGTCGTGGTTGCTGCAAAACTCCAAAAGCTGGACACTCACGTAATAATGGACACTGGTTCAGGATGTTCGTTAATTGATTTAGGAACATTGCAAAGAATAGGCCTTGACGATTGTATTGATAAACGCTCCCCAAGATCATTAATAAACGCTTCCGGGGAAATTATGAAAATCTTGGGAACTGTCAAGATTGATGTAACATTTGCTGGTAGCCAGCCTCGTAATCATGTTTTTCAAGTTCTGGACACATTGACTTATTCAAACTTATTAATTGGCAGAGATTTTATGCGAATTTTCGGTTTTGTCCGGTTTGATTTCGCCAGAAACAAAATTCACTTAGGAAACCTCTCACTGTCTGGATTATCGTCCAAAACAGCAAGAGTGAGGTTGAACGAATGTGTTACTATTCCTTCTCGCTCAGAATTAGTTGTTTTAGTTAAATCCTCAAAGCACAATTCTCTGTTACAAGGAGATTTCGAACCCAAGATTGGTCCAAAGATTCCAGGCTTGTATGCTACAAGATCCTGTGTAATACCGAACATTGATGGAGTATTTCAAATAACCGTCCTCAATGTTACTTCTTTGAACACTACATTGAAATCGCGAACCTCGATGGGTTTTATGCAACAAGCCAATGAAATTATCAGGAGTGTGGCAACTGATGAAAGTCTTAATTAAACCCTTGCGGATATCACGATCAGTGAAAGACTATCATGTGATCAAAAGTTGGAAATAACCAGACTGATCGAACAATATAAGGACGTCTTTGCTTCTAATCCTAAAAAGCCTCGTCAAACAATGCTGTTAGAACATAGAATCGTCACCAATGATGCCCTTCCTGTAAGCCACAAACCCCGCAGGATTCCTGTTGCATGGGAGAAGGATATCGATAAGCAGGTTGCTGAAATGCTTTTCAATGATATTATTCGGCCATCTTCGTCACCTTGGAACGCCCCAGTGATTTTAGTCAAAAAGAAGGATGATAGTACTCGTTTTGATGCGACTACAGAGGAGTTAATGACATAACAAAAAGGGACATTTATCCCTTGCCTCATATCAAAGATGTAATTGATAAGATGGCTGGAGCAAAATATTGGACAACACTGGACGCTGCCTCGGCATACTGGTCAATACCTCTTACAGAAAGTGACAAGGAAAAGACAGCATTCTCTGTGCCTCATGGCAAATACGAATTCAACGTCATGCCATATGGCCTATCAAATGCTGGCGCTTCCTACCAGAGGATGATAGATATGTGTCTATCTGCTTTCTCTACTGAGAGAGTTTTAGCATACATTGATGATATAGTGATCTTTAATTCAACATTTCATGAACATATTCAAGATCTTACAGCAGTCTTTGATCGTTTGCGATCTGCGAATGTAACTCTGAAAAGATCAAAGTGTGTATTTGCGTCAGAATCAGTTGATTTTCTGGGATACGAGCTCTCGTGTAGAGGTATTCAGCCACAAAATCGTTTAACCGCAGCTATTGATCAATTTCCTCCACCGGAGTCAAGAAAAAAATTAAAGCGTTTTTTAGAATTGTCAGGGTTCTATCGGAGCTTTATTCAGAACTATGCAGTCATCAGTGAACCCCTTAACAAACTCACCTGTGACAACATCAAATTCATTTGGAACAGTCCATGCGAATCCGCTTTCAAGGAACTGAAACAACGATTAACATCCCAACCTGTTCTAGCATTTCCAAAGCTCAATGAAACATTTACAGTCGAAGTTGATGCTGGTGATTACGCTGCAGGTGGTGTGTTATCTCAACGTGGAGACAATGGCTTTTTACATCCAGTTGCCTATTTCTCCACGGCTTTTAAAGGCTCACAGCGTCAATGGACACCAATAACCAAAGAAGCATTTGCTCTTGTTTTAGCTGTGAGACACTGGCATGTCTATTTAGCGGGTACTAAATTTATCCTGAGTACCGACCATAATCCACTTGTTCATCTGCGTAAACAAAAAGATCCAAGAGGAAAATTCGGGAGATGGATATCAGAACTGGAAGAGCATGATTATACGGTCACGTAAATTCGTGGAAAGGATAATGTCAAAGCGGACCTGCTGTCTCGAGATCGATGTGCAAATCCTGATCAACCGATATCATCATTTGACGACAAGGTTTACACTACCATTGTAGACAACACTGCATTTCTTGAACAATTTAGCAAGAACAAAATGCAGACCCTGTGATCAGTAGAGCAAAACGACTTGTAGCAGATGGAGAAGTAATTTTACAAGGTCGATTTAAACGTGTTCAAAACCAACTCCGAGTTGAGAATGACATTCTAACAAAATCTGGTCGTCCAATTGTCCCAGCATCATTACGAAAGTTTGTATTAACCGAAATACATAATATGGCACACTTTGGGACAGACAAAACGTATTCCTTTCTTAAAGAGCGTTTCTTTTGGTCAAACATGTATGGACACGTCAAACGTTTCGTTTCTAACTGCATTCACTGCCAACAGACAAAATGCGACACATCACCACCAAAGGCGCCTTTACTTCCAATGTTGATTCCAGATGCTCCGATGCAGTTCATTGCCATTGATGTCTCCTATATGCCAAAGACCAACGAAGGATACGAGTATTTCCTAATTATTGATGACCTATTTTCCAAATACATTGAAGCAGTACCAATGAAAGACCAAACCGCATCCACAATTGTAAATGCTTTGATGACCCGTTGGATATACATCCATGGCACTCTACATTTTCTTCTTAGCGATCAAGGATCAAATGTTGATGAAATACCGTCCAACAAATTTGTAATACCCTGGGTATAGAAAAGCGAAGATCTTCAGCTTACCATTCTCAAGGCAACGGGTTTGCAGAGCGCAATATTCGCAATGTTAAAGATATGCTACGAACAGTATTGTTACAAAGGAAACTAAATCAGTCGAAATGGGCCTCGTTGCTACCAGAGTTGGTATTTGCACTGAACACAAGTGAAAGTAAAGCCACCAAATGTACCCCGTTTAAAGTTGTTTTCGGAAGAGACGCCCGTCTACCAATCGATGTATTATTCGACCATGATCCTCTGGATTGCCCCAAGGATATAAACACTGCTGAAGAATACGCCGAAGATCGTAATTTCGCTTTGAAAGATGTTTACAATACAGTAATCACTAACCTACAACTAAGCAAAAAAAGAATGCAAGCTCAGTACAATCAAAAAATTCGTTTCATTAATTACAAAGTAGGTGATAAAGTATGGCTCAAAGTAAAACATTATAAGACTGGCGAGATTAGGAAACTTGCACCTCGTCGCGCCGGGGACCGTGGACAGTCACCAAGAAACTGCCGAATGGAGTTAACTTTGAAATCACGAATGGCCAAACAAAGGAAACTAAAATAGTCCACCATGATCGTTTGTCACCCGTAAAAGAAAGTTCAGTAGTGGATGGTGAATCTCGCGATTTCAAAATAAATGAAAAAAACATTGTTAAAAAGCATTCAATAGATAACTCTTTTGAAAGTGATTTAAAAGACAGCCAAAGTAGCGACGGTGGCGATAGCGATGACTATAGCCCTGATACGGATGACGATAATCAAGACAGAGAACACCAAGTCCAGGATAGACGATACCCGTTGAGGAACAGGAGAGCTCGCCAAATTCCAGACGACATTCCATGGTCCGCCATTCTTATATAGGAGGGAGGAAATGTAGGGTTATACCCCCGTTACTGGACAATTGCTTGTTAGACTATATTCGCTTATATTCCGCTGTGCTGTATGTTTTGTTATTCTGTAATAGATCTTTCTGAGAGTAAGCCACATGAAGTATTCTCTTACGAGCCTCGACTACGGCTACAAATTGGGCAGACTGAGCTGCAGATGGCGCAGACTGAGCTGCGGTTGGAGCAGACTGAGCTGCTGTACCCACGTTAGTTTTTTGACGTTTTTCCTTGTAGAGGAAAGATCGAAAGATCTCGCTAAAATTATTAAGGGCATCTGAAACGCCTTTCACCTGGCTTTGGAAGTCATCAAACTCTGACCTTGAGATTGTTTTTCTTTTTCTTGATCTCTGGTTGTTTTCGGCGTCATCTGGCTTCGACTTCGCCGAAACGTCGTCTGGAGTAAGGTCCTCATGTAGCAAATTATTTTCGTCGCAATTCATCTTGAGAGCGGGATGAAAGATGCGCTCGAAAAAACTGAGGTTGAGTGCATGGGCGGGGTATTATAAACCTTTACAAACCTATTTTTCTTTGAATAACGGGTTGAATCATGTGACCGGAAGATATCTCCTATCAGAACGTAATAAACTGCTCAGCACAGTGAGCCTCGATGCGAAGAGGAGGCGAAGTAGAAGCTATTTTTCAAAAGAAAGAGAAAACATAGAGTTTTCTTGAAAAGTCTAAACTATTTTTGTCCCGGATTGTAGCTCAATTTAGTAAAAATTATGACGTTGGTCAGGCGGATTTCTGAGAGCAAAGTTTCCATGTTTCCAGTGAGATTTGCACTTGTTACAAATGTTTCCTACGCAAATACCACTTCAACTACTGTCATCATCAATAAAATCGCAGCCGCAGTTGAATTTTTTTCATTTCTGCTTATTTTATAGCCGTTTCCTACTCGTTTCCTACTCGTTTCCTACTCGTTTCCTACTCGTTTCCTACTCGTTTCCTACTCGTTTCCTACTCCTTTCCTACTTGCTTCTTCTTGTTTCCTAGTCTTTCTACTTATTTCCTGTTAAAATAACAACTACTATTACCATACCATGTCCCCTTGCCCTGAAATGTTTATGTTATAGATTTTCATAGTGATTTGTTTATACTTACAAAATTGCGACTTGAAGGATTAGCGTGATTTTTCTCTTTCCTCCAAAGACCAAGTTCAGGCAATGGAACAGGAACTGGAAAGAAATGACAGTCTATGAACAAAAAAGCATAAACCAGGATGATAGAAAAATATAACATTATGTCATTGATACACAATCTCAAATTGAAACTCATTTTCATACATAATGGTACCAATTCTATCTATCTTATTTTTTTATTGACTAAAAAGTTAGCATCTGGTGCTTGTATCATGGCAAAGTCGTTGTTTTTGCAAAATTCCAATTAGTTTAGAAGTTATATACCTTTAAAGTTGCACTTTTCCGAGAAAAAAACGACAAAAGCCGAATCAGTTTTGTGACATTCTGACGTCACAATGTGCGGCTCTCGTTCGCCATGAATTTCGTATATCTTCCACCGAATCGTGAAGAAATCATGGTCACGCGTTGATAACTGCATCTAAATCTAGAGCAGGAGTTTTTTAGGATCGAAAAATATTAAATGTTTACAATCATTCTAAGTTTGCGGGTCGGAATGTGTCCATGCTGTGTCACGACTTTGCTTTGATCACCTGTGTAGGCCCACAAAGCTACGGCTTCCTATTCTAGCTCTTCCCTCGCGTATAATTAATCGAAATTGACACTTCAGTTGTTCTCCAGAAACGATGAACAACTAAAGGCTTCAGAATTGATATCTGAAATGCTCAAACTAAAAGCCGGTGGAACAGAATTGAGAGTACCATCACTTGCAGTGTTCAATTTGCGAATCGCCGTCGTTCGATTCGGTTTGAGGCGAGACTAACGAAATACACTGTGACGTCAAAATTGCGTCACAGTATCACCAAACCGAAAACTTTTTGTCGGTTAATTCAATTCAATTATCGAAATGCAAGAGCGTATATCTTACAAACTATAAAAAATATCGAAAAACAAATAACGAATTCGTGATCAGCAGGTTCAACTCCTTTAGATTAGCCAATAAAATGCAAGTACAAAATTTGGCTGGAGAGGCCCTTTAAACAAATTAACTTGTGAATAAATTAATGTTATGGAATAATACAAGTGACCAGGGGGGGGGGGGGGGGGGGGGTGATGGCTCCCCTATATTTTCAAAACAATAGAGCTATTTCAAAATCTTTTGTTATGAGAATTTAATTTTCCCTTGACCTTTTATCTAGCTACAAAACCTATTTATTCCCCTATTACTACAGTTATCAATAAGATTCTCGATTTCCTCGAGATTGATTTCATTTTCAAATCCTTCGATTGCAGGGCGAACGCTTCTCTGGTCCTTGCCACACGAAATTTCACTGGAAATGAGCACAACTTTCCAGGGGTCTTGCAGGGTAGTGCAAAAACCATACCGTCTTTCGATAATCCTTTGTTTTAGCAAAATCTATATGGCATCGTTATCATCGATTTTCTAACGGTCATTATCTAGGCAAATCACATATCGTTGATCGACTTTCCTATACAATTTTCCTATTGAGATGCAAAGCTAGATATCATATTTCGAATAACTTCACAAACAACTCCTCATATCGCTAATATTTTCTCAGGAAGGCCTGCTGCCACTATTTTCACTTTTTAATCTAGAGGCTTTTTGTAGTTATTCTTCACGTGTCACGGAGAAACCTGTAGATACAAACAGACTGAGAGTTTTTCAGAAAAAGACACTACCTAGTCCCATACACCGAATAACTAAAAAATTTGCAATAATGGCAATGTTGCTTTGCGCAACAACAGAGTCACTGCCTACCTTCTGTTCCTTTGGTAAGATTCACAGTACAGCCCAAGGTTAACAGGACTAGGCCCAAAATGGGATGCCATTTCCATTTTATTCCCATGATGGACGTGACCGACAGCAATCGCTACGATGCCACAAATTTTGGTGAGCTATCAAATGATACTACATAACATCTTCTACCTTGCAACTGTCTCTCTCGTTGACCTACCAGCCAAGAAGTTGAACGAAAAAAAACATCACCAAAATAAATGGCCTGCTCGTAGAACAATCAGTCAATGATTCGTATAAAAGCAAATTCTCAATTTCGGCCGCAGTGATAGACTAAAGCAGATAAACTATAACAGTTAAGTCTGCAAAACAGTCGATGAAGCCACAAATGGCAAACTTGCTGCCTTTCTTCAATACCAAATACACACAAGTCTATGAAGTTATTACTATTAAATGTTATTATATTTTTGATACACAATCGTCACTCGACACCATTGAGCAGTCATCTCAATTCCACTTCCGCGTGAAACTTTAGCCCTGGTTACACTAGACAAACTAGCCTGAATTCGGTTGAGGGCTCGATTTTTGTTATGTAAATGCAAACCAATGATGTGTGTAAAGTACGCTAGAGGGATAACTCTGTAGTGAGGCAGTGAAGCATACTGATTTCCGCATTGCACGGCAAAAAGTGTCTTTCAGTGTCTGGCGTTCTGTTTCATATCGCTGTTATCAAGGACCGAGATACCTGAGTATTTGCCCCCAAAAAAAGCCTATGTAGCATAATTAAGATATTTTTGCTTTGTAAAATAAGGCTGTTGTTACGCTTATTTATCAGGGCTGCCCCTCCCCCCCCCCCCAAACAAAAAGTTGCATCTCGGTCTTTGGCTATTATGATGGTTAATTCGTGCGTTGCTTTTTGGTGTAAACATTAACATACTGATAAGAAAAGGTAGTCTTTTAATAGAGTTGGATGAATGACGGTTGCATCCAGGGTAGGTGTGCCACAAGGATCAGTTTTGGGACCTCTCTTGTTCAATATATACATAAATGACATGTTTATGTTTATATCAAATAGCTGAATATGCAATTATGCTGATGATACAACGCTATATGTCATCCACCAAGACATAAAGCAGGCTATTAAAACACTAGAACAAGACGCAGTTATTTTGAGAGAATGGTTTAAAAATAATTATATGAAACTGAATGGGGATAAATGCCATCTTATAAATTTTGGTAAAGGCAGCAATGACACATCTCTGAAAATAGATAAAACGATAATTAAACCAAGTAAAGAACAAAAACTTCTTGGAATAAGTATTGATAATAATTTGTCGTTCAAAGGACACGTACAATCGATATGCAAAATGGCCAGTCAAAAGCTACATGCTGTATCCCGAATCTCCAACTACATGGATGATAGAAAAGTGAAACAGACCATGCACGTCTTCATTTTATCACAATTTAGCTACTGCCCTTTAATTTGGATGTTTTGTGATCGACAGATGAACAACAGAATAAATAGAATTCATGAACAGTCTTTGCGTCTTGCCTATGATGACTATGAATCAAGCTTTCAAAATCTTCTTGAAAAAGACAACTCGACGTCTGTCCATGATAAAAATCTGCAACTGCTTCTTACAGAAATATATAAAACATTACATAATCTCAACCCAAGTAGAAAAATGAAAGACGACAACAAAAAGAAAAAAGAAAAAGTTGGAGTAGAGAAGAATACAAGGAAGTAATGTATTTTATTTTACTACGCACTTGAAAAACCTCAAACAAACAACACTGAGGACACTTTTGTTACATGGTGCTCACGCAACAGTGAGAGTGACAACATTGAAGCATTATATTCAAATAAACTACAATCCTTGCCAAAAGTCTTGGTACACCAAGCTGAAATTTTGCATAACTTCAGTAGCATCCCCCTCTCCCACTTGAAACAATGTTGAATAACAACAGCTTGAAAGTCGTCCAATGTCACCTAGGGTAAGTAATAGGCTTTTCAGCCAACGTTGTTTTTGGGGGGAGGGGGGATATTTCTGTATCTTACAGCCGGAAACCTTTATTTCTTCAAAATCTTTCATTGGTCGCAGGGTGTTCCAAGGACTTTTGTCAAGGATTGTAGCAAATCTGAGGAGATTCATTATGCGCAGCAAAAAACTGACAGACGTTGAAAGTGCACAAATCAATGAAACTGTTGTAAATGATACCCGAGAAAACGAGCCAGAAGAACGAGTAGAGGACGTTGAGGAAGTCGAGGACGGTGCTGAGAATGTTGTTGTGCCTAAC
>NW_027019541.1:5467768-5504863 GCF_013076305.1 Rhopilema esculentum | reverse complement strand
TCTGATAGTTTCTCTCTACTGCGCAGGCAATTTCTACTTACTGTCATCTACGCATTTCAGCGTCGATTCTTTCCACAAGTCACTATATTTTTCAAAATATCACTACCGTTCTACCCACTTCCATGCATGCTTCTAAGAACAACTTTGAGGAAATGTCGAGAGGTTTAAACATTTTCTGGACATTGATATAAAGTTTGGGAATCAAACCTTCATACTTACAGACACAGTGTACTTCTTCGTTTCTAGATCTTGTTTAACAGTGTATTCCATTTTGGTGGTAAACATTCCCTTTTCATCATTAACAGTGATAAAATATCGCAGATCATCACCACCCTTGGTCAATGGCTCGTTCCAGAAAATTGTCACTGATGCATCAGAGTTTGTCCTTTTGGCAAGATTCTGAACCTCCGAAGGCACTAAAAATGAGATGTGCTACATAAACAACAAGAAATCTATTAGGATATTTACCCAAAGTAAACGAATGTAAAATCAACTCAAAAAAAGATTTGCTAAAAAGCTCAACTTTCTCATTCAGGCTTCTGATCTCAATCCACGAACATTACTATCATTAAACAATTTGTTTAAGTTTTCGTATCATAAAATGAAATTTGCAGGACACATGACCAAACTCAATCCTACAAATTCGTTGCATACTTCAAAAGGAACCCCCGATAATGTTTTTCTTTGCAGATAATTTCGAATAGCTTGCCAGAGGTACATATTTCAAATTTGTCACCGTTAAAGACAATTTCACAACCGGCATGCATAGCAACAATCTTCAGACATTGACTGTGTTTTGTATTTTCATGCAATACGATATTAGACTGGTTTTGAAAATAAAGTCGCAAAGAATGCAAGTTGCACAAGATCCTTTAAATGCTCACTGTTATAAGAAAAATAAGGATACTTTGTCTATTAAAGTGTCCCTTTGAAAAAGAAAGCCCAAAAAACAAGTTTATTCAAAAAAGGAACCTAAATTGAATATCCACTGACAATAACTTCTTAAGCAATGATCAAGTGGTCCCCTTGGCTGCAAAGTTGGAGTTAATAATACTTCCTATAACTAAAGTAAAAAATGTGTATGCGATATGTGGGGACAGAGTCTTGCAAACAGGAAAAACAGAATGTTTTCAATCACATGCTGTCCCTTAAATTATCATTGAGCAAACAGTGTAACTCGAGACAAACGTTCACTCACATCCAAATCCAGTCAAAACTGAAGTGCTGTTGTACATAGCCTTGTCGAAGCCGATGGCAGCAGTGACATTGTTGATGGAAAAGACTCTGACGTCATATCGTGTGTAGGCGCTCAGCCCAGTGACATTGAAGAAACGGTTAGATGTTGTAAAGTCAGGTGGTATTTTACATCTAGCACAGCTTGCTTTTATCGTGTAACTCGGTTTGCCTCCAGTCCCTTGGTCCATGGGGACCATCCATTCTAGTAATATCCACTTTGATCCAATCTGTGTGGCCTTAACGTTATTTGGAGCAGATGGTGGCGCTGTTGAAAACCATATTGGATTACAGTTTATAAGATTAAAAATGATAAAAAAATTGGTATTAAAGTGAAAACAGAATTGTGCACATTAGAAATCAATAATATAAAAAGAGTATAAGAGACGAAAATAAAAAATTTGCATTATTTATTTATATAGAAAAAAGGATTTAATTAGGACCGGAAATTTGTTTACAAAGTCAAAGAGTGAAAGTTTATAATGGAAAGCTTAAACGCCCTCATTGCCAATGATATATGATATTTCATCTCAGTATGCAGGGTTTCCAAAGAGCTACTAATTCAAAATATCAACATTTGTGCGTAGATAATTATACAATTGTATGATGCGATTTGTGGGTGGTAAAGTGTTAAGATAAATCAGCTGGAAATAGTAAGAGTTGTGGTTAGAGAGAGTGATCTTGAAAATAGAAAAGTGGATATGAATGAGGGTGCGTTTCACCGGGACAGGGGCGGATCCAGCAAAAAGCCTGATTGAGTTCTAGGCCAATGCAACATTCTTATTAATGCATTTTAGTGTGGGGGGAGGGCACTTTCCACTCACTAAATCTAGATTTTGGATCTCCTTTTAACAAAAAACAGTGCCTCTGCGAACTTGTGCAACCCCTTCTCAATATCATTAGTGTGGTGGAATTACGATTTTACCCGGACAAAAATAATAAAAAGCTGTAATTTGGCACATAGGTTCCATACGACACTGGGAATAACCAGAAAAAAGCCTCATCAATTGGACATTGGGAATTCCTTATTTGGGCAAATCCCATATGGCGCACTGATCAGCAGGGGTTCAAATTTTGATGTCGCTCAAACCACATTATATGTAAATATTCTGAAAGAAAGTTTCATGCTGAACAACTTTTATTCAACACACACGCCTTTACAATGTGGAAATAAGTACTTTCTGGTCAAAAATAGCAGATAGGGGGCAACTGGGCAATAGCATGTATACAGTGGTGGCGCCAAGGGACGGCTAGGGCGCTACAGTCCCTCCAAAGAAAGCATCTAGCCCCCCTATCGGAGGAAAATTTTAAGTTAATGACGGAGCAAATTTGACAAAATAACGTACAAAAACTGCATATTTTAGTCAATTTAGCCCCCTGTTGGAAGCTCAAACCCCTCTGTCGGAAGATTTCTGACGCCACCTCTGAATGTATATAAGTTTATTTATGAACAACTTATATATTAACAAGATCAAAACATGCGATGATGAAATCCTATCCAACAAGGAGCAGGTTAAGAATCCCGCTAAACATTTTGAAATTTCTGCATCCGTGTATTATTTTGAGAAAATCTGCGTCCGGCAAGTGTGTAGAATTCCCTCGTTCCGTTGAAAAATTGCCAGATTTCTGCAATCTACGACAAATTTCCCTAAAATTCTGTTTTTCCGCAAACTCTGATGACAACAGGGGAAAAAGTGAACCACGTTGAGGTATATAAATTTGTCCGGGTTTTCCGTTTTTCATAACTATTTACCGGGTTTTGGGTCCTAGGTACTCTCAAAACATCCTCTTTTTCACGTGCGCACTTCTCAATTGAAAAGTTTGCAATTTTTGGGATTATACGAAATTAGGAAGTTATCTCTTTTTCTGGTAAAGAAGGTCATAAAGGGAATATTACTGGCCCAACATCAAGCTGTAGTTTTGTGCAGCCACTTTGAATTTGCACTGAATTTGGCAGTGTTTTTTAATTTTTAATTTTAATTTAGTAAATTTGGCAGTGCAGTGTCTTAGTAACAAAAATTACGTCTTAGGAACAAAGATGGAGGTTGTCAATGAAAACAGGTTGAAAAACTATCAGAATTGAAATCTTCCTCTTTAAATTAGTTTATAATGAACGAATCATGTTGTTTGGACCGTTCGGTCGCGAGTTACTTTGTTTTTAATATTTAGATATTTCTTTAGATTTGACCGGAATTTGCTGCTGCAGTGAAAAAATTTCACTAGAGTCAGCCCGGGCTGAGTGGGCCCGGGTTGAGTCAGCCAAGGTTGATTGGGACCGGGTTTAGTCAGCCCAGGCTGAGTGGGCTTGGGTTGAGTCAGCCCGGGCTGAGTGGGCCCAGGTTGAGTCAGCCCGGGCTGAGTGGGCCCAGGTTGAGCCAACCTGGGCTGAGTGGGCCCGGTTTAAGTCAGCCCGGGCTGAGAGGGTATTATCATTCTTTATCTTTTTCACACACTTAATGTTTTTGCATCGATAGAATTTGCCATATAAAATGAAAATATTCAGCAAGAGGATCTGCCATTTTTTCGGCGCGGTTTTCAATATTCACTCGTCCCACTTTGTTTCTGCCCAATCACCACTAAATTTGCATATTCTATGGGTACGTATGTTAAATAAAAGTTATTCAGCATGAAATTATCTTTCAAAAGATGTACATACTATGTGGTTTTAGCAACATTAAAATTTTGAACCACTACTTATCAGTGCGCCATTATGGTATTTGCCCAAATAAGGAAATCCCAATGTCCAATTTATGGGGCTTTTTTTCTAGTCATTTCCAACTTAGTATAGAACATCTCTGCCAAATTACAGCTTTATATTATTTTTATCCGGGTTAGACCGTTTTTATATATAATTCCACTACACTACATATGCATGATGTTGGCTGAAATGTTGGATCGTTTGACCACCTTGTTGGCTCATCCAGCATCTTCATTTTTGATGGCAGTCGACATCCAACAATTCTATTGTTTTGAAATGTTGGCTGAAATGTTGGAACGTTTGACCAACAGCGTTGGATTACATCCAACATGAAAAAATGTTGGGCGAAATGTTGGGTGACAGGCTGGATCGTCTGACCAGGGCTTTAATTTAATGATCTGCTAGAATGCTGCGAGGGTCGCTGAGCTATTGTTCTGTTGTCCTCCGCAGTATCTGAAACATTGTTTTTAGCTTTGTGTTGGAAAACTGATTGAGTGTTGTCCACTAAGGAACTTACGCTGGATCCGCCTCTAACTGAGAGAACAACGAAGAAATCGTGAAAATAGAGATAATGTTTCTTGTGATGTAAAAGAAACCTGATATTATTGCAATCCACATCAAAGTAAATGACGGTGATTGCAAAAATAGTGATCATGCTAGCAAGCATAAAAAATGATTTTCTCTAGATGTGGCAAAATTTGCGGAGGCGCGGGGGGGGGGCAACCGCTCCCCATGTTTTGCTACCTTGTCGATTTTGTCGGTAAATGATGTCATTGGTCGGCAAATTTACTTGTTTTATAGGCATTGCCCCCCTCCCCTACCAGAAGAAAGGATTTCAGCCTCTGTTCCCTAGCTCTATCGTGCATCTTGGGCATTATGAAGATATTCTTTGCTACTTTTGATCCTTAAGTGACCTTCTAGCCACTTGTTTCATTGTATTTATGGGTACATAAATCTATTCATTCTCTTTCATAACAAAATCAATAATCTGTTTAAACTAAGCTCACCTTCACAGTCGACAGTTGGAACATTTTGATATAAAAGTGGTCTGTAATATCCATTGTTGCATATACAAGGTGTTGTCCTTGGCTTCACTCCGTCCTTAACATTTGCACCACATCTGTTGCAATTAAAGTTACCAGCAGCACTTTTGAAACTCTTTGCAGGGCATTCTGTCAAAAAATAGCCATGTTGACACTCCTTTGATTGCGATGATAGAAAGTTGCAAGAAAATTGATAGATATAAGTCCTATCCGTTAAAAATTAAATATCAGTTTCATTAAATTTGAACAGGAATTAGGCTGTATTAAAAAATTTAAAGTTTCTAGGATAAAAAGAAGTTTTATTACAATATTCATAAAAAGGAATATCACCTGAAGATTGGGTTACTATATTTCGACTCTATAAATGTTTTTGTAAAAGACAGAGAACAATGGTAAGTTTGTGTTATAACGTATTAATATGACACATTATAATTTTTTGATAGATATTGCACTTGCAATTTCTATAGCTGCTCATTCTCTTTAAGATTCTAGGAAGCTAGTTTAAAAATTTGCCAACGTACATAACAATGAGCCAACGTTCATGAAAAAGATGTAAAAAGTCCATTAAATTTTTTATATGTGACAGAATGTAGGTAAATAAGTGACAGAATAAAACAACTAAAAATAAAACATTCCAGATAAAATAATTTCACGATTCCTACCTCCAAGAGCCTTAAGATCCTTTATCAATCAACAGAAGACAAGATAATTTTTTATCATAGTGTTCATGAAACCATATTATTTGGCATCTTTAGGTGCACGGAATGAATGAAAAACAAAGTTTTGTATATGTATATGCGTTCATTTATTAAATAGACTCACCATTACAGCTAGTAAAAAAATTATTCTCATATCCAGCTATGCAATGACAGCCACCATTCACCTTAGCGGAGCCATTTGTATAACAAGACATGTAATTGGCTGCTTGCGAAATTTGAACATCAGCATTGGGAACACATGTTCCAAGCACCTCTAGGACTGAAACTGTGCTATTTGGAGCTGGAGTTTTAGGTGGAAATGACATTAATTCCCCTGCTGCACTTGGACATTCTATGTAACTAAGATGAAATGAATCAAGGCTTCCACAAATTCCTTGATCTCTGAAAGCAATAAAAAGTCCAGTCTCTCCTTCCATTCCAATGGTAATAGCTGATGTAAACTGTGCTCTAGAGAAGGGAGTCATTGATGAGGTATTCTTTAAAGCAGAAATGTACTTGAAGCTTTTAGCACTGGGTGTAGATGTTTCACCTGAGCCCAAAAAGACATAGACACCAATAGACAATTTGGCTCCACAGCAATTCAAAGTATAAGTAACTCTAAGGGTTATCTGTCTGGCTGGATTTGTAGTGACAAAGGGTGTTATAACATTACCATCTACTGATGGATCATTTCCGGCACAAGTGAAGAACCCTGTGTTATCTGGCTTTCGCCGCCACTGAAAGGAATGAAAAAGTCAATATCAGATGATCTGGTGCCTTGTTTCAATTTATGACTTAGCAAAAAAATGCACTTACTCACAAACAATTGGTGCAATAATAGCGCAAGATTAAATTAAAAATTTCAAGTAACAAGACATCGGAATAAAGATGGTCAAGGTAACTGATGCAGAGGTATGGAGGACAGAAAAACCAGAAAAATGATATTCTAATGATAGCTCTTCATGTAAAATGGTTTTTAATCACACCATTTCTTAATCCCTTGATTTATCAACCCAAAAAGCCAATAATACAAGAGCAACATGTCAGACAAAAACTTCCAGAACTTAAATTCAACTCTCAGTCAAACTGACAATTTTTAAAAACATAGCGAGTATAAAGCAGCTATAAAGGAACAAGTTTCATAGGTACATGCTATGCATTGTATGAAGGAAAATAAAGTAATCAAGAAGCGGATATTTTGGTCTTTATATGGGTGGTCGATTTCGCCCTCCCTACAGCCCTTGGGAAATTATTGGTACAGGCTATTGAGCATCCTTGCAAAAATGTGTCTGGTCTGCAAGGACAGGAAGAGCATTTACAGAAAAGTTAGTTTCTAAATAAATTAAAGTATTCCTGAGTGAAATATCAAGTTTCTTATGAAAACGAAGCATTCTTGTTTCACCATTCTAAATTTTGCGATAACCACGCAATTAGAAGAGCAAATACTAGACAATCGTGGGCAGATGATTCTTAATACACCCCTTAGGCCTTGAAGGACTATTTCTTTAACAAGTATTGTTAAATGGACAAAAGCCCTCGGAAGCTCTTCCACGAGGGCAGTTATTGCTTGTGAAAATTTCTTCGCTAAAGACTTTACGAGCATGTTTATTAGGTTGCCGAAATAGGCCTCAAGGTAGGTAACAAAATTCCATAAAATTAAGCATATACAATGTAAAAAGGCTTGCAAGGACCGAGATACCGGGGGGGTGGGGGCCGGGGTGGGCCGGAGGCCTTGCTCCCCTCTCAACAAAAATCTTAAGTGGCATAAGTAAAATACTTTTGTTTTGTAAAAAACGGCAGTTTTTGCACTGATTTATCATGGCTGCCCCAACCCCCCACCCCACCCACAAACAAAGAGTTGAAACTCGGTCTTTGATTGATAGTTCATGGTAGAAAATGGATTTCTTTTATTAAAAGAGTTTGACTTAAATTATCATTTTCTTGTCCATATGATTGTTTTGCTTTTTTGAGAAAAAATAAAGCAGAATTTTGAAGCACTACCTCAAAAAGAGCCTGTAACAAACTGCATAGCAGTTCATAAAAGATTGGATTACAGATTTTGTGATAAAAATGAAACATTGTGTTAAAACCAACAAGCATTCAATTTGTTCATTCAATTTGGGACCAGAAAATATTAATTATGATGCCTGGTGTATTTGACCATAAAGCTATTGTTTCGAATTTTCAACTAAACAAAGTATGATTTCTATCTTTCTACTTACACAGTTGAAAATCTCTACCTTTGAAATTGTTGATGGTTTTTCGAGTATTTGTGCAAGGATAAGATGCAGTGACGGATTTTTGCAACAAGGATAGGAGAGGGTGTTAAACGCTAATTGGATTTTTGTGACACACCCTTCAACTCACTGGAAAATGATAGAAACACCCATTTTCAAAACTCGGTTTTCAACTTTAAGGTAAAGAAGATAAGAAGAAAAAAAGGGAAAATCTTGGCATTATTTTGTTACTACTGACTACCAAAAAATATTAATCTATGGGGCGGGAGTCTAGCACCCCTGCAATCCCCCGCTAAATCCGTCCCTGATGAGATGGGAGATCTAAAAGTATGAATCATTGTGGCATTATATTATTTTCTGAGGCATTACCGTTTCTTATGTTAGCTGCAAAAAGACGCTTTACTTGATTATGTTCCTTGCTTATTTTGCCTGATACTCTAGGCTGATAGTTTAGACTGTGAGTGTTGCAGCACTCTCCCATTGGACAGGGTGTTGAGGTTGATCCTTACTTAGAGCTTTCATATATAGGGTGATAACCAGACCAAAGGTAGAGACTTTTAGACTAAAGTTTTATTAAATAGTCGTATTCTTCTTCAAAACTGATAAAATATTATCAGAAAAAATAAATCCTTCAATATTTTTCCAGGATCTTTCTGAAGCAGGGGGTTTTCCTGATTTGTTTTTCGTAAAACAGTAAACAATCTTTCCTTTTTACTTTGATTTAAAACCAATGAGATGACCAAACACTTTCATTCTATTATTCTATAATTTCTATTCATTCAAATTCTATTATTACCCACGTTTACTAAATAGGAAACAACGTGAAACAACAAGAGACTGATACAAACGAGACGAAACGACAAAGAAACCTCATGAAACGATTTGTGACTTAGCAGAAACGACTAAATCTCAAAATTGAGGAAATTTTATCCATTCACATGAGCATGGTCATCTTCGTCGCCCTGGCCTACGTGTTCTGTCATATCGTTCTCCTCGGCGATCGCTGTTGTCTCTGATCAGGATACCAAAACCCAGTGGTATTCTTTATTTTATCGCTTAGTGAAAATAACAGATAACAGAAACGAACTCCAATATACGAAAAAAAAACAGCTGTTCAGAATGAAAATCTTCTTGAACAATGTTTGAATGATCAGGAGTAAAATAAAATCGCAGCCGCAGTTGAAATTTTTCCCACCAATTTCTGCTTATTTCATAGTCGTTTCTATTTGTTTCTTATTGTTCCTACCCGTTCCCTACCCGTTCCCTACCCGTTCCCTACCCGTTCCCTACTTGTTTCCTACTTTTTTCTTCTTGTTTCTTAGTCGTTTCTACTTATTTCCTGTTAAAATAACAGCGATTATTACCATACCATGTCCCCTTGCCCTGAAATATTTATGTGTAGTTTTTCATGGTGACATGTTTATACTTACATAATTTCGAGGTAAAGGATTAGTGTCATTTTTCTTTAGCCTCCAAAGATAAAATCCAGGCAATGGAACAGGAACTGAAAAGAAATGACAGTCTATAAACAGAAAAGCATAAACCAGGATGATAGAAACATACAACATTAGGTCACTGATGCACTATCTCAAATTAAGAATTATTACATTATGGTACCATTTTTATCTATCTTATCTTCTTAAACAAATTAACTTATGGAATGCTTGAATGTTATGGAATAAAACCATTGACCGTGGCCCCCTATATTTTCAAAACAATAGAGCTATTTTAAAATCTTTTGTTATGGGAATTTAATTTTTTTTTGACTTTAAATCTAGCTAACAATCTATTTATTCCACTATTATCATTGTTATCAACAAGATTATTGATTTCCTCGAGATTTATTTCATTTTCAAATCCTTCGATTGCAGGACGAATGCTGGTCCTTGCCACACGAAATTTCACTGGAAATGAGGACAACTTTCCAGGGGTCTTGCAGAGTAGTGCAAAAACCATACCGTCTCCCGATAATCCTTTGTTTTGGTGAAATCTATATGGCATCGTTCGCATCGATTTTCTGACGGACATTATCTAGGCAAATCGCATATTTTTGATCGACTTTCCTATACAATTTTCCTATTGAGATTCTAAGTTAGATATCATACTTCGCACAACTTCGCACACATTTCGCCATTTTGCTAATTTATTCTCAGGAAGGTCTGCTGCTACTATTTTCACGTGAGAAAATCTATGTAAAACATTCTAACCTTCCAGAGAGGCTTTTAAACTTCGAGATGACATTTTTTAAAGAAGGTTCAGGAATAATCGGCATATATATATAAATATATATATATATATTATTGACTTAAAAGGCGGACATGGACAATCCGGAGAGCTACCATGTTTTGCTTCATGTCATATTTCTAGGAGAGCGTTCCCTGACCCTAGGTGACCTGTGATTCGTTGATGCAGACAAAAACTTCTTGTCGTGTATGACACGAGGTTAATCGGATTATCCGAACCGGATCCTTCACCTTCGCCTATTTAAAATTCTTAGGGGTCATCCATATAGTACGTACGCAGTTTGAGAGCCACTTCTTGACCCTCCCTCTCCCTTTGTACGCACATGTACGCTTTTCACATATCCCCCCTTTTGCGTACACTGCGTATGCGTCTTTTTTTGCCCCCCCCCCTCCGGTTTCAAGGTATAATACAAATAATTGAGAGTTTCCAGGGAAATTCAGGGAGCTGTCCATACTGACCATTCCTTGTTATAATATATGTTATTGCAGTTGTCTAATTTATGTAATCGTGTGAAGGACATCGAAGCAGATTCTTTAACATTGAACTTATTGTATTCAGCTTTCTAAAAGGCAAAGCCTTTCACATAGTTTTTATCGGAAGTTCGTCAAACAGAGTAGATTTGCAATAAACTTCCCATTAAAATCTCTGCCATATGAACAATGAATGAGCAAGCTTGCAAGGCTCAAATTTCGCGTTTAGGAATTTCTTAAGCGTACGTACTAAATACCCATTACACCCCATCCCCCCTTGTATGCAAGCGTGCGAATTTCGATCGACTCCCCCCTCCCCCTGAGTGCGTACGTACTTTATGGATGACTCCTTATCTATGCCACATTTTTGAGCTAAAGGTATTTGTAGATATTCTTCAGGTGTCATGAAGAAACTTGTAGATACAAACAGACTGAGAGTTTTTCAGATAAAGACACTACCTAGTCCCATACACCGAATAACTAAAAAATTTGCAATAAAGACAATGTTGTTTTGTGCAACAACAGAGTCACTGCTTACCTTCTGTTCCTTTGGTAAGATTCACAATACAGCGCAAGGTTAACAGGACTAGGCCCAAAATGGGATGCCATTTCCATTTTATACTCATGATGGACGTGAAACAGCAGTTGCTACGATGCCACAAATATTGGCGAGCTAACAAATGATACTACATAACATCTTCTAGCAACTGTAAACTAGCAAATCTCGAAATAGTCTCTTTCGTTGACCTACCAGCCAAGAAGTTGAACAAAAAAACATCACCAAAATATATGGCCTGCTCGTAGAACAATCAGTCAATGATTCGTGTAAAAGCAAATTCTAAATTTAGGCCGCAGTGATAGACTAAAGCAGATAAACTATAACAGTTAAGTCTGCAAAACAGTCGATGAAGCCACAAATGGCAAACTTGCTGCCTTTCTTCAATACCAAATACACACAAGTCTATGAAGTTATTACTATAAAATGTTATTGTATTTTTGATACACAATCGTCACTCGACACCATTAAGCAGTCATCTCAATTCCACTTCCGCGTGAAACTTTAGCCCTGGTTAGACTAGACAAACTAGCCTGGATTCGGTTGAGGGTTCGATTTTGTTATGTAAATGCAAACCAATGAGGTGTGTAGAGTACGCTAGAGGGATAACTCTGTAGTGAGGCAGTGAAGCATACTGATTTCCGCATTGCACGGCAAAAAGTGTCTTTCAGTGTCTGGCGTTCTGTTTCATATCGCTGTTATCAAGGACCGAGATACCTGAGTATTTGCCCCCAAAAAAAGCCTATGTAGCATAATTAAGATATTTTTGCTTTGTAAAATAAGGCTGTTGTTACGCTTATTTATCAGGGCTGCCCCTCCCCCCCCCCCCAAACAAAAAGTTGCATCTCGGTCTTTGGCTATTATGATGGTTAATTCGTGCGTTGCTTTTTGGTGTAAACATTAACATACTGATAAAAAAGGTAGTCTTTTAATAGAGTTGGATGTATGACGGTTGCATCCAGGGTAGGTGTGCCACAAGGATCAGTTTTGGGACCTCTCTTGTTCAATATATACATAAATGATATGTTTATGTTTATATCAAATAGCCAAATATGCAATTATGCTGATGACACAACGCTATATGTCATCCACCAAGACATTAAGCAGGCTATTAAAACACTAGAACAAGACGCAGTTATTTTGAGAGAATGGTTTAAAAATAATTATATGAAACTGAATTTGGATGCCCTTTAATTTGGATGTTTTGTGATCGACAGATGAACAACAGAATAAATAGAATTCATGAAAAGTCTTTGCGTCTTGCCTATGATGACTATCAATCAAGCTTTCAAAATCTTCTTGAAAAAGACAACTCGATGTCTATCCATGATGAAAATCTGCAACTGCTTCTTACAGAATAAATAAAACATTACATAATCTCAACCCAAGTAGAAAAATGAAAGACGACAACAAAAAGAAAAAAAGAAAAAGATGGAGTAGAGAAGAATACAAGGAAGTAATGTATTTTATTTTACTACGCACTTGAAAAACGTCAAACAAACAACACTGAGGACACTTTTGTTACATGGTGCTCACGCAACAGTAAGAGTGACAACATTGAAGCATTATATTCAAATAAACTACAATCCTTGCCAAAAGTCTTGGTACACCAAGCTGAAATTTTGCAAAACTTCAGTAGCATCCCCCTCTCCCCCTTGAAACGATGTTGAATAACAACAGTTTGAAAGTCGTCCAATGTCACCTAGGGTAAGTAATAGGCTTTTCAGCCAACATTGTTTTTGGGGGGAGGGGGGATATTTCTGTATCTTACAGCCGGAAACCTTTATTTCTTCAAAATCTTTCATTGGTCGCAGGGTGTTCCAAGGACTTTTTTCAAGGATTGTAGCAAATCTGAGGAGATATATTATGCGCAGCAAAAAACTGACAAAAGTTGAAAGTGCACAAAGCAATGAAACTGTTGTAAATGATACCCGAGAAAACGAGCCCGAAGAACGAGTAGAGGACGTTGAGGAAGTCGAGGACGGTGCTGAGAATGTTGTTGTGCCTAACGCTGTTGAGAATGCTCCTGAACATGGTCTGGAGAATGATGAAGAACAGAAAGGAATGTTGAACCAAGAGGAAGTTGTAAAGATGAGAACGGATATTTTGGAAGAATTATCTCTTATCCAGCATGCTATCATTAATGAGCGAGAGTCTTTATTGAAAATTCGACATACCAACAAATACAGAAATATAATTGAGGTCGGAAACGAAGCCCTAAAACAACTATGTGAGGAAACCGACACAAACCTTACAGAACTAAACGAACTTATATATGTAACCTCTATACTCACTGAAAGAACATACGCACATCTGGAAGATCACAAAATATTTCCAATTGAACAAAAAGACTGTCGGAAAGGCTCGTATGGTTGCAAAGATCAATTGCTAATTAATAAAATGATACTAGAAAATGCCAAAACCAAACACAAACACCTGAGTACTGCTTGGATAGATTACAAAAAAGCTTTTGACAGTGTTCCCCATTTCTGGATTTTACATTGTCTAGAAACTTTCAAAGTCTTCCCTGTGCTAGTTAACTTTCTTAGAACATTTATAAAGCTGTGGGAAACTAACCTTACTCTTTCCCACTCAAACAGAATTTTGAATGCTAATGGTATGCACATAAAAAGTGGAATTTTCCAGGGTGACTCTCTCTCTCCTCTTCTGTTCTGCATGGCACTTGTACCGTTGTCCCAACTCCTGAATGATACTGGGTATGGATACAAGATCGGGAATAAGAAGATAAATCATCTGCTTTATATGGATGACCTGAAACTCTATGTCAGTAATGATGATGAACTTGAAGGACTGCTAAAAACAGTAAAGGCATTTTTAATAAAGAAGATGTTTTCAGATGTTTATTATTTTGTTGTGGAAATTACAATTTCCTTTTTCATTTTATATGACGCTTTGTTGATAATTATATTTTCACCACTTGAATATTCACTGCGACATTGAATCCACACATCTTATTAAACAGTGGCTGTTTAGGCCGATTACAGCTGCTTTCTCTTCAATGTTTGTTTTATAACACGAAGTTTTGCATGGTTACTCATTTCTCATGGTTACTAGACTGACTTCTAAAAATCTCTTTTCATAACAATTTTTCTGTTATAGTATTTATAATGATATGAGGCAATATTTCTTTTCATCAGAGGTCGAGAAGCCCCGTCGATATCTAATTACCGACATCGAGTATATCGAGTATATCTGTGAATTAAGGAAGGGTTTTCTTACCTTAGTTCATAATTCATTAATGATGCCGATCAAACGAATAAAAAGGACTTTTTCAAAATATCAACATTAAAGCTGATTATAACGACTTAAGGCATGTTAAGGCTTCATTGGCTACAAATGGAGGGCAACACACTACTCCTGACTCTTAAAATCTTTATTTTCTTGTCTTTTGCACTTGCCGATTCGTTCTTTTATCGTCATGATTCTGTAAAATCTTTAGAGGCGGCTTCATCAAATTCTTTAAGCTTAGACGAGTCTTTCTTTGCCTGTGACAGAAATCCGAGCTGCAAAATTTAACCTCCCCACCCCCTCCCCCAGAACACGCATCCTGACACGTAAAGTTCGCATAACATTTTTTTGATGAGCTAACACAACGTTAAAATGGTCAAGAAATTCTTGCTCTACAATTTGAAAGACTTTTCAGCTTGTTTTTCACTCAAGACTTTAAATGGCTTTAAAATTGCTACGCGACTTCAAAGATACATGGGACCAAAACTGCTCCTAAATTCATTTTGCCCTCTATCAAAAATGCAAACTTTGTCACCAAAGTTAAGTGAAAAGAAAATAACTAATGAAAATTCTAATTGTTGTTCATTAAAGAACACATCCTAAGAAGGTATCATAAAAGTTTTAAGTTTATGCAATACACGCTTTTTATACAAGAACAACTCTTACTCTTATAAAAAATACCAGGCTGAGATTTGCCCGAAAATTAAGGACAACATAACAAACAAGACAAGCTGAAATTAAACAAAAAACAAGAGATAAAACAACAGCGAAAATTGAAAAATGAAGAAAAAGAAACAGAAAATTAGAAAGTGATAGGTAAAATAGCATCAATTACTTTATCAAACACATGCCATGTCCAGACACTACTATGCACAGGAAATTCCTTTAAAAAATAAGAAACAAAATAAGAAACACATTAGGCTAAATTTATGTGAAAAAATAAGAGGCAACAGGCTGACACTGGAGCCAAGTGTTCTTATAAAAGAATGTGTATTAATTTTTTTCCAGCCTCGATAATCCCTAGAAATGTTCGCTTTTAGCCTGAATGTATTCTTAAAGTATTATTCTTTCAAATCTGATTTCAAATCGGTTCCCAAGTTCGAAGAGGTTGACGACACAAACTTCATCTCGAAAGACCCGCGAATCATTGACGACATCGAAACGAAGGCGGCCCAGGTTCTCGGACGTTTCGACTTGGTGGTCAACGCGCAGAAGACGGAGAGACACAAGATAGACAAGGAAAGAAATGATCAAATCAAGATCCTCGGCTCCTTCACTGATATCATGAAAGAGATGAAGAACAGAAAACAAATGGCACAAGCCGCTTTCTCGCATCACCACCACGTGCTGACAAATGAAAAGCTCGCTGCGAGCACAAGAATCCGAGCCTTCAACGTGTACGTGAAGCCGGTCCTACTGTACAATTGCCAAACATGGGACCTCGGTGAGGCAGATCGCGACGCGCTGGACGCCTGCCACAGAAGGCTCCTGCGGAGAGTGCTACGTGTTTTCTACCCAGCAAAGCTGCCTAACGACGAAGTGTATCGTCGCGCGGGTGTGGAGAAAGTGTCGACAGAGGTGGACCGGCAAAGATGGGCTTTCGTCGGGCATACCCTGCGACACGGGGGCCCCGCCCGCGCGGCGATGGAGATGTACGAGGAAACTGCCAAGGGCAAGAAGAGACGAAGGGGGCAGCCCGCGCACAACATCGCGCAGACCGTCTCGAAAGACATGGCGCAGAAAAACTGCACAGCGAAGGACGCCCAGGACCGGGCACTCTGGAGGCAGGCCAAAAAAGAAGAGCCACGAAGATCCAGCCGTAGCAGAAAGGGCCAAAGGCAGAAAGATCCCAACTTCATGTACTAACTCTCTTTTCTTCTCTCTTCTTTTTCGGAAGTTTTATTTTTATTTTTGTAAAAATCACAACTTGTCACCGAACCCAATGAATGAATCTGATTTGGTTTCAGGGTAACATCGCTCATACCCGCATAGAAACCACGGTTTATGAAGAAAATGAGATATACGAGTCATGCAATTCTCTGTCATCAACATCACAAAACAGGCAGCTGAAGAATGAAGGACAAAAATGGGAGCCGAGGTTGAGCAATATTTTTAATGAGATTCTAAAAAATGGGATGATTCTGGACCCTAATATTCTTATAAACAATATTCTAACATAAGGAAAAGAATGTAGCCACAAAGAACACAACCGAGTCACCGAGTAGTACAACATTTAATTCTATTTGATTTGATTTAAAATAAAAATATAATGGTATTATCATACTAACAAATGGCGAAAATCAGTTAATTCAGATATGGCACGTGAAAAATATGACATTTAGCTCAAAATTCTTATTATTTTGAACCGATACCGAACTACAAGAAGTATAAATAATATTTTTTACAAAATCTGCAATATATCCCTTACCAATCCAGTATACAGTTGAAGTATCTAACTAAGCAAGAAAAAGTCCAAGAAGCCTTACGTTAACAATAGGTGTATGCTCATAAAAAGACTCTACAGAAAAAGCAGGGGTGCCATGAAGGGGGACTCTTGGGGCTCAGCCCTCTCTTCGCAAGCCAGTTTTTGTTTAGTTGGAGGAATTCTTTACTTGGAAATTTTAACTATGCTCTTAACTTTTCGTGAATAAAGAATTTCCTATAAGTAGTTCTAAGTCAGTTAACATTTTGAACGATTTGATATACACAACAGATCAGGGGTGTAGTGTTATGGGGGCTCGGGGGGCTGAGCCCCCTTGTTAATGGCGAACAGTAGCCAATTTCTACTTTTGCTATTGTTTCTCGCAACGTTTTGTGCAAGGCCCTCCTTGTTATTTTGATTGCAACACCCCTACAACGGAGAATCTCTAACACAAACGCAACTATATTGAGAGTGAGCGTGTGTGTGGTTTTGGGCGTGGCCTGTACAGCACAGCCCCCTTCCAACGTTTTAGCACGGCTCCCCCCTGCGGAGAAGGTAAAAAGTACTTCAAACCCATAAATGAGTTACATTCCTTTTGGCTTTTAGAATGTTGGTCATCCCTCCCCTCTCTTAAATTTGCTGCCATGAGATTAAAACCTGTTATGAAAATCAGCTAAAAGACATAATAAACTCTTTTGCAAGATGTAAATAGATTAGGAAAAATATCTAGCTTACAAATTTCAAATGTGGGTTATGTAAAATAACGTATTTTTTTTAAAACCAAGATTCTTCAATAGCGAAAGTATAAATTAGCAGCAACCAACGATTACAACATAACGACTTCATTCAACGACAACTTCGACTCGACTCGACTTACACTGAAAGAACATACGCTTTTAACAACATGAGTGACGCACACAAAGCCCTAATGACACAAATTAATGGCAAATGACTAAAAACAACTAAAATAACAATGGCACGATGACAAACAAATGGACTGACGCAAACATCGAAAGACATCCTCATTAACGATAACGAACCACAATTACGATTCACGACAGACAAAACTAGTTGTATAACAGTTACCTATTAGCTTAATACTGTATTTTTCAACCTCTTAAATCAGCATCTGTATATTTTTGTTAAAGGTGAAAGTTTTCAGAGGTCTCTTAATGCGCCCACCATCTATTGTTCCATTACAACCAATTTTAGTAAAGTAGTATCAATTTTTACCGTTATCATTTTCGTTCAAATTTATCGTAAAGATGTTTCTGGAGAGAACATGTTCTTGCATATCTTCTTGTTCTTATTATAAGTTCTAATGAAAAAGTGAGCAAAGCTATAAGGGCCTTTCAATTATAAAAAGGGTTGAGAACTATCGAAACGAGAGCAACAGTCAAAAAAGTCAAGGAATTTCCCTCTTCACGTTTCTAAGTTGCTTCGTTGGCCATCTTCAAAATTTCTTTAAAGAAACTGAATTTTATGAAAAAATCAGTATCTTTAAAAATCAGGACTTTAAAAATTTAAAGAACGAAGAAAAAACAAACATTTCTCCCTAAAACAGGCACCGCAGAGCGTTGACAAAAGAGGGGGGTCCAAAAGATAGCAAAGCCTCCCCCTTCTGCTCCCCGGTGTCTGTAAGAACAAGAGAATGCCAAAGTCATTCTATGTAACGTTAGCGTATTCAGTTTATCCATTAACTTTTTTTGCATGGTAATTCTCTCATTTAATAAATAAAATAATACGGACACAATTTTTATAAGGTTCCACTAAAAAGTTACAATACATACTACAAACTACGCTACTACCAAAAATTACTTTACTACAATACAGGGAACGCCACTATAGGAAGCAGAAGGCTGTGGCTACTGCAGGGCCATTACATAAAACTACAATTGACTGTCTCAAACAGTTTGCGAAAATAAAAAGTTAAAACAAAACAGAATAGGGCCAAACGGGACTTTACTTCAAATAGGACCAAATGGCTGCGTTTGTTGGTCTACAATGAAGTTGGTTTAATCAAATCGGTCAGATTTATGAATGAATTGGAGAGTGAGGAGAAGTAAATTTCTATTGAATTCGTCAAAAAAGTTTTTATCACCATACAAAAAATCTGCATTAGATCGTTGTTTGGAAGATTTGCATATCCAAATGGTTGTAATAAATCAAAATCACGTCTGCGATGGTGCAATATACAGTCCAGGAAGTCTTGGAATTCGCAACGGCAGCCGAAAGGAAACAGAACACAAATGCATTTAAAGGAACTAGAGAAAGGAATTTTGAATTGAGAGGAAACTCAGAGAGAATTGAAATTTTCAGCTCTCTTTAAACCATAAATAGATCTTAGTGAAAGTAGAATAAGATATGTACTGAGATATACTGAGAAGCAAGCGACACGACCAGGGCAGAACTGTCTACAAGTCACCAAAGTTAACAACTGCAACCTTTTAGAAAGAGAAATAAAATCATCATTGCTTAGAAGGAATAGCCTGAGTATACAAGCAAAAAGTATCCTGGGTACCAGAGCCACCTAAATTCGAGAGCCGCACATTTTCTAGGACGCAAGGATTCATTGTGTATCAATACGGAATGAATTCTCTGTTGGAAAGTTGTCACTTTGTAATTTCTATGGACACACTTTGGCCAATTTCTGCAAAAGAAAAATTACCTGTTTACTAATGTCCTCTTCATGAAGTCACAAGAACTCCTGGATCTGGCTTTCTCCTGGTTGTGATTAGAGAAACCAGATCGATTTTACAATAACTTATACAAGGATAAACAATCCATCCTGGGAAAATTTCATCACAGAACCTTGAAAAGAGGCAAAACTCAAGTCAATCCTGACCATGAGGTCGTGAATGATGAAATATCCTCCACTTCATTCGTTGCCGATAAAGCAGGAAAGCAATTTTAAAGTTGAATTTGGAATGTGTTAGCAATGTTTTCGTGTTACAATGCAATAATAACAAGCACAGCAGTAACTAGTTCGTTCCATCCAGCATACCACAGACGGTACTACTACATTTATCTTTATTAACACTGACAAAAACTACGACTTAAAAGAAAGACTGGATTGCAACTCTAGTAATGTTATTTACGCATAACAATGCAAACGCTGTTTGAGTAACGGACACAAAAACGCCAAACGGCATGAACAGAACCAATTGAGAGGAGAAAAACATGCAAAGAGACACACGATGCACATTCAATACAAAAGCGATTATGCAAGGCTGACTGACGCAAAGAAACTCGATCATCTACATAAAATCAATCAGCTAAATGATAAATGTGCTTGGCTTTCAATCCCAAGACATAAAGATGGAGAAAACCCAGAACAAATGGTGGGGACAAATGGTGGGGACAAATGGAGGGGACAAATGGAGGGGACAAATGGAGGGGACAAATTGAGGGAACAAATGGACGGGACAAATGGAGGGGACAAATGAAGTAGACAAATGGAGGGGACAAATGAAGAGAACAAATGAAGGGGACCAATGGAGGGGACAAATGGAGGGGACAAATTGATGGGACAAATAGAGCAGACCAATGGAGGAGAGAATATAAGAACCATCGATTCCCATGACCTCGAAACCCTGGTCCTTATAACAAACTTCGATAATCACTTTCAAAATTAGCAAAACTTTAATACAAGATTAAAAATTTTCAATTCAAAGGAAAGGTCAAAACAATCTAAAATGACTTAAATTACGTACGTTTATAACATCATTTGATGAACATGATTTTCCTCCAAGCCTTAATTGTCGTTTCAAAGATCATTTGAAGTGCTTTGGGTTGATTTCAAGCTCATATTTCAAGAAAAACATACTAATCATTTTTTAAAAAACTGTGAGCCCGAATATGCAAAAAAATTAAAAATTGTAAATTTTTGGGAAAATTCCTTTTTCCTCAAAACAGCCTAAAACGCCTTAATTTAGGTTTCAAACACCATTTTACGAATTTTGGATGAATTTGAAGCTAATATTCTGAGATAAGTTATTTATAAGATAAATTTTGAAGATAAGACAAGTCATTTTCAAGAAAACTTTGATCTTTAATAGAAAAGAGCTAAAAAAAATTTATTTTTCTGAAAGAAGCAATTTTTTTCACGAAACAACCTAAAATGCCTTTATTGTCGTTTCAAACATCATTTTCACATTTTACATCATCGTTTTAGTGTTTTTGATGAAAGTCAAGCGCATATATCAAGATAAACATCCTAGTCTTTTCTACTAAATGGTTGGACCCAGGATATGCAAAAAAATTTTTCGGGAAAAAACTTTGTTCCAAGCAACCGAAAATGCCTTAATTTACGTTTCCAACATAGTTTCACAAGTTTTGGATGAATTTCGAGCAGATATTCTGAAACAAAAATACTACTCATTTTAAAAAAAACAATGACCCCGGATATGCAAAAATTAGAAATCATCAACTAATATAGAATAATTTTATTGTTGTAGAAAAACATTAAGTTTCATTAAATACCTTTTTGTTGTCACTTCAAGATACTTCCATGACATTAGAAATCAGATCTGAAAGAAAAGGTTAGGATGATATTATAAAAATTCCATCACAAAAAAACCTCTAAAAGACGTCACAATAAACAACTGGTCACAATCAACCAAAATTATTTTTTCAGGCAACCAAAACTGCCGTATCTTATGTTCGCAACAGTATTTGATAAATTTTTACCTTATATTGTCAGTCAAAATTTCTACCTTATATTTTTCAAAAAACTGTGGCCCTGGATATGCATAAAAAGTAAAAAATTATCAATTTTTGAAAAAAAACTTCTTTTCTTGAAGCAAGCTAAAATGCCCTAATTTAGGATCCTAACATCACTTGAGATGTTTTGAATAAATTCCAAGCTCATATTTTAAATAAACATACAAGTAATTTTTCAACAAAACTGACACATCGTGGACTCCAATATTAACATATTTTTGGCAGAGAGTGCAAATTTCGGATGTCAAATACATTTACTCTAATATTTGGTTAAGCATAAAAAATGTAGGGCGCTCTTCAGAAGTAGGTAAGGGGTACTCGTCAACAAATATGAGAGATGCAAATAAGAACTTAACCATTGTTTCTGAAAAATTGGTGGGTTTGTGCCCCAGCCCCCTGATTCTCCTGAATTACACATATAATACCCCCCCCTCCCCCCTAACGTCACACATAGAAATCATCTAGACCAATATTTACGTATGTTTGTCGTGCCCCCCCCAACCCCCTCCCCTTCAACGGAGACAAAAGTTACTGTAGCGTCCATCTAGTATGTATCGCATAACCAAAATGATTAACTTCATACTCAAGTTTAATAGACTTGTTGAATATTGAAAGGAGATATATTGCAACATACCGCCGTATCACAATCGATTTCTCGTGTGTCAGCAACTCCGGACATTGGATCCACTTATCAATCGTGCCACGAATGTCCTTAAATTTGGGTCTTTTCACGCGATCTTTGTGCCAGCAAGATAACATAAGATCGTGCACAACTTTAGGGCAGCTCTGCAAGAGATTTTCAATCGTAAACAGCTGCTTTTTATGTATCCACTTGAGTTAAAAACAGCAATAGTTGCGTTGATGAGCTCAAAGACATTAAACAGAATTTCTTTGGCTATTTAAGATCTGCGGCCAATGTAAGGTTAGGTAAGGAGGGAGGGGCTAAGAAGAGAGAGAGTCTGGGAAGCAAGGAGAGAGTAAAGCGTTTCAAAGTTTGCAAACAGCGAGAAGAAAAAAGGGGTGTCGTGAAGCAACCTACCGTATGGTAAAGTAAAAACCTACTTTTTTCAGAGTTGGGCAAAACAGGTTCTTGTTTTATGAGGTACTTATTGACAGTTTAGGCTAAATAGGTTTTTAGTTAGTTTCTCAATTTTTGAGAAGTAGATATTGTTATTGATTATCAGAAAATAGCATTAAATCTGGTTTGTTGTTTATTCGAAACATCTATTAGTATACCTTTAAAGTGCTGAAATTCAATAAGACCAACCCCCCCCCCCCCACCTCCGAGGAGGGTGGCTTAAAAGAGAATTTACGGCAGTAGCAATAATTGATTTAGAATAACAGTTCAAATTTGAAATACATTGTGCTTGTTGAGTTTTATTTTAACAATTCAATTTCTTACCACTTTTTTGTTGTTGGTAAAAAAGTATTTAAATTAAAAAGTATTTGAATCCCACATACAGAAACCCATAACAAATGAAAGTTCATTGCACATGATGAGAACATGTATAGAAAAAACAAATTATTGGTACGAATGCATATATTTTCAGCAATCTAGGGTATGGATGCATTATCAGCAAGTTAATTTATTTTTCCAATTAAAATTTGTAGGCCAATAAAGCAAGTTACATCAATCATTGGCAACAGCTTTGCAACTGTTTTTTAACCCTTCTGCGATAGAAGAAGAAAAGTGTCTGTAGAATAGTAGGCCATCAGTAGGCCCGCAGAATTTGCTTTTGTCGGAAAATCTTTAGATCAAAAATGCTGTTGCAAGGAACTCTATGGATCAGAATAAATCAACTGCTTTTACGTCGGCGTGGTAATACCCCGATATAGACTCTAGAGTTTAAAGCAGATAAAGCTCACAAACATAAGCAACGAAAAAAACAAAGAACAGACAATGTTTAAGCTAGGTGTAGCCTCGATATAAAAAGAACAGAGCATGGCATATTTGTCATATCTTGGGTAATAGATCAAAGAAAGGCTATGAAAAGCTGTAGTAAAGATCTATGAAATCTAGAGACTTTTAAACGTAAAACATACCATTGGCGGAGGGAGTCTGAAGCCAGAAGCCAGACGTTCAAGCACCTAAAAAAAGAACTAAGGCTTAAATCGAGATTTAAGTTCTGAAAAGAATCCGCCAACAGTCGCATAAAGAAATTAAATATTCTTCCTTCCTTTATTGTACACATATATTTTGTTTTTAGGCGTTGTTTATTAAAGTATACTGCTTAACTTTAAGTTTTCTCCAACTGTTTGATTTACGTCTGTTTAATTGCTAAATCTTTCGTACTTGTTTTTTCCTTATTTGTATTCACAAAAGTTTAAAAATCTCTTCTGCTTGATTCATCTTTAAAGAAAAACATAACATGATTGCCAACATCTTTGAAAATTGTTGAAAAAAACAATATTCCCCTTACCTTTATAGAAAATGGATTTAAAGAGTTTAAAAGTTTAAGATCTTGGTGATCAAGTAAGGAAATAACGAATGGACCCTAACTTCCATTATTCAGGTTTAGAATAGTGACTAAAAAAGTCATCGCAATGCCCGATTTTTATTATTATCGTTTCAAGCATTTCCCTAACGATGGAAATGTATAAAGTAAATTTCCCTATCGAATATACCTCATTATTGCCCCAGTTCCAATATGGCCTTTCTCCGTAACACATTACCTCCCAAAGCAGGATACCATAACTCCAAACATCCGAAGCAATAGTGAATTTCTTAAGTTGGACTGCTTCCGGTGCTGTCCATTTGACAGGGATCTTACCACCCTGTAAAAAATAATTAAGTAGAAATATATCAAGAATGATCTCGTTTACTAGCTTCAGGGCCTGCGCCACCGATTCTAAAATTGGGAGCTAAAAAGATGGATTTGATACCTATTTAATACCCACTAGGAGGATTTGGTATCTATAGTTATCAAATAAAAATGGGGGGCATGGCCCCCTGCCTCCCCCTGTGGCGTGGGCCCTGAGCTTAGATCTATAGCGAAATTGTATTTAGACAAAAAAGGTTTGGAATGAATGGTAGCAGAGTAGATTGTGTTGCAAAGGTTAGTCACATGATTACTGGAACCTGACAACAACAGCCATGCATAGCCATAGGCCTACAATTCCGGACAAAAATGTTGAGAGAAAAAGCAACTTTCGTAATTGTCACTTTACCTTGTCCCTGTTAATTCGAATCCCCCTTTTCCCCCGAAGCAATGTTGGATTTGTAGTTCTATCATTTTTGCCTCACAATCATGCACTCAACATTAAATTGGGGGAGGGGCAAAGCTATTTTTGAAAAAACAGTGAAAATATAAGCATTCCTTGCAAAGTCTCAATCATTTTTGTCCGGGATTGTAGTTCCTTGGCTGTAGCCCGACAAGCAAAAGCCAATTGCTTACAGTTAAGAAATTCTAGTTCCAGTTTCAGATTCAGAAGAATTTCAATACTGTTGTGCCTCTGCCATGAAAACAATGGAATGATCGATGAAAGAGGAAGATTCTCTTTAACAAATATACGCTCAGCAAATGTTTTGATTCTGGGCAGCAAGATGGGTAATAGATCCCAGTGCTTGCACGAGATTACCCTTTACATAGACCTAAAGATGATTATTCTGCTCCAGTATGACATATAAGAAAAGAACAGCAAATATGATAAGGTGATCTGACATGAATTAAGTATAATTCAAAGATATTTGTTTTTCATCTGCCAATAGGATATAAATCTGTGAATGAAACATTTAATTACCGTTGTGTCATATGTATCTTCCTTGCTCAATTCTCTGCTCATTCCAAAATCAGCAACCTTGCAAACCATGTCATCATTTACTAAAATATTTCTGGCTGCCAAATCCTGAAATGATAACATAAGTTAAATTGGAGTACAGTTTGTAAACGTGACAATACTTAAGGACTGCTATTATGCGCTAACTGTCAAAGTTTAAAAACAGTGTGCGCATATTTGAAAATGTACCATTTTTCCCGATGACTGCATATAAAATTGAGTGTATTTTATCCTATTGCAATTGCTATTATCATAATATATTTGCCAGCCGTCAAATCTAATCATTTCTCAATAGAAAACTGGCATTCTTTGGAAACAGAACCAATGGAAAACGAACCTAGTCCGGATCCCCTTCTACATTATTCTAATGAGAATATTCGAAAGAAAATTTTGCTGAATCTCAATTTTGTACAGGCAATACAAGGTAGACGGTTACTAAAGCTTTGATTGACGATAAAACCAACACCTACCCTGTGGATGTAGCTCTTTTCAGACAGATACGTCATTCCAGAAGCCACACCCCTTGCCATTCCTAGTAACTGGAGTGGAGTAAATTGATCATCGTTTTTCTGTGGAGATATAAAAGGTTCTGTTACATTTCTTCAGATTGAGAGACTCAATAAGCCAAAGAAGAACAAATAGCAATGGAACATAAGTAGAATATTTTTGATACAAGTTAAAATTCACTAAAATTTCGACCCGGCATTAAAAGCACTGGCGCTTCTTCAGATACCTTAAAAGCACTGGCGGACTGCTATCACTCTGTTTTTCTGCGACCACGCCTACTACTTTCCACACATTTTCCTACTAAAACAATATAAGGAGTACCTAGCCCCTTCATTAGTTATGACAAGGGAACTGGGTTCTAACAGCTATATCAAAACAACAGTACATAACAAAGGATTCTAAACTTTTCAACTGCTTATAAACTGATCCAAGATGGGACATTCAATTGGCTTTAGTTATGAAAGCAGCTAGTTTAAAGTATTATTTTTGCTTAATTGAGATTGATTCATAAAGGTGATTTCAATATAAAGATTAGGTTAACTATATACTCATACCTAATTGAACAAGTTGCAAAAGTTTGAGGGAGTAAATTGAAATTTAGTTAGCATACTTGTAGAAAGGATTGAAGCGATCCATTGCTCATGAATTCCATGACAATCAATATGGGAAGGTCTAAAAAAAATAAATATTTTGTAAGCATTGGCAGACAAACTTGAAAACCACGTAATTTATGTTTCCCGAAACGAGACAGGAAGTGCTTCGAATCACAAATATTGAGAAGTACTGAAATGCAAGCTTAGTTGTTACAAGGTAGATTGCACATGGGTAGACTGGCTAGGCATTGAGTTGCATGCTCACAAACAAAGAAATCTACAAATCTATCAGAAGATCTGGAAAAGACATTTTTTCAACGCAATAAATTATACACACTTTTTTATAAGAATAAAGTCTATAAGAACATTGAGGCTCAAAATTTTTAAAGCTTAAGAATGGGCTTAAGGCGAATTTACAACTTGTGTTAGGCAAGAATAATTTAAGAATAATCTTGGGCACAGAATCGGAAATTTTTAAGAAAATCGAGGCTTGGCAAAAAAATAGGTATTCTTATAAAAGTGTGTATACCTTTAACGACCACACCCTCGAGATGTATGACATTTGGGTCATCAAATTGTCCCATATACATTGCTTCTCCCAAAAAGTCATCTCTTGCTTTCTTATTTGCATTTGACTACAAAAAAAGGGAGAAAATAATTGTTTTTCTATTTCCTTTTCAAATAATTTAAGGAAAGTAGCCCTTCAGCAAATTCTTGTTTTACAACGAGCCCTCCATTTAATTTACAATTTTGCAAATAAAAACCAAAGCTAATTCATAATATAACTTAAAATATATAATATAATATATATACATTATATAAAATATATAACATATATACAAAATAAATTTACAATATATACATAGATATATAGTTCAATAGGTTGTATCTAATTTTGGTTCTGAAGACATGTAGGGAAGATACCTGTCTACTGGTAGAGAATTTTATGCCTGTACGCTTTCCATGCCTGTACGCTACAAGATGAGCATTTTTGCCCAAGATAAGCATCTATATTGTTTTTGCAAAGAGCCCGCAAATGACTTCCTGAATTTCTTACAAATAAGTCCGATAAACATTCTGGCGCTAGTCAATTAAATGCCTTGTAAACGAAAGTGTTAATATCAGTATTGATTTAACCCTGCAGTGGTTTAAGTCCAAGAGTATTTAAAAGTGGTCCAGTATCAGAATCAAAACGGCTATTTGTAATTAATCTTCTTGCTCGGTTTTGAAGTTTTTCCTAATGGTTCTTTTCGGTTGCAGCACAGTTTCCCCAAACTAAGCAAAATTATCTTAATTAGGGCTCCGTAGGGCCCCTTATGTCTGATAACCATATTGTTAGATTCAGTATTGATCTAAACCTGTGGTTCGAGTCCAAGAACATTTAACAGTGGTCTAGCATTAGGCTATTTCTGATTATTCTTGCTGTTCGATTTCAAGTTTTTGCAAATGTTTTTTCGGTTGCAGCACAGTTTCCCAGAACTAAGTAACAGTATCTTAATTAGGGCTCTACAGTACCAGTATAAAGCATAAAGTGTCTTGGGAATTTTCTGTGTTAAAAATTCTTTGGCATTTTTAAGAAAGCCAATTGCTCGACTGATTTTTTTGACAGAGATCTGATGTGACCTTTCCAGTTAAGGTTGTTGTCTAATTGTATTCCAAGACATTTGGCAATTTTGACACTATATATTCGTTCTTCCTGTCTGTTTAAAGATAATGCTTTATTATTATTAGCTACCTGCATTGCCTTTTGTTTTGCTGGAATAGCCATTGCTTTTGTTTTAGCAACATTTAGTGACAATCCTTCAACCATTTCAAGACTCTAGTAACGTCCTTATTCATTGCATCATTTAGCTAGTTAATGTTATCAGATCGATAAGAGAGACTAGTATCATCAGTGTAAACTGCTACTTTGAAATTTTCGCCAGCTAGTGGTAGATGGTAAATATAGAGAAGAAATAGCAATGGCCCTAAACATGAGCCCTGGGGCACTCCAATATTAATGTCCATTAGTTCAGATACAACTCCATTTATACTTAAGTACTGTTTGCAAATTGAAAAGCAAGACTTAGAAAATGATAACAGCGTTTTTTGGAGACCATAGTGCTCTAATTTGTGACATAGAATACTATGGTCTACAGTGTCAAATGCCTGTCTAAAGTCGATCAGTAGTACCAAGCCAATGAGCTGCCTATTGTCCAAACCACTGTACAAGTCATCAGTGTTTTTAATAGACAGATTACGGTAGAGTGCAAGGCACGAAAACCAGATTGTGGATTTGCAAGCAGGTCATTCAATTTTCAAATGTTTGTACAACTGGTTACAGAATTTTGAAGAGCCTGGAAATGGCTGCGGAACCGATATTGGATGGTATTTTGATTTTTTGCTTTCATCACCATCTTTGTAAATGGGTGCAGCCCTAGCAATTTTTCAAAAATCAGGAGTGACTATTCATAACGTTTCCAATTTCACTGTTGTTTGTGATTTCCTGGCCACAGTTCTTGATGCAATCATCACATGAAGAAAACTCACAGAAAGATGAAAAGTTTGCTGTTTTCACTGAGAAAATGATCCATGAATATTTCTGGCGCTTTGGAAAGATTTTCTTGGAAGATAGCAACATAATATGCGGTGTTTACAGAACAACCCCGAATAACAAAACCTGCACCTGCAACAATGTTTCTGCCCATCTCAGAAATTTTGTTGACCTGCAAGTTCTCAACCTTTTCAAGAAGCATACATTGTGCAGCCTACATCCTTTGCAACATCATAATATGAAAGACCTGTCTGTCTGTGATGTGTTTGCTAGTTTATTTCTTTTTTTTCCTAACGCTATTTCTTTATTTTCCTCTCACTTTAGTGAATCAATAATACTTTGTCACTTACATGTCGCAAGTTAGAGTTAGGCCATCAATTTTACCTAACCATTCAAATACTTTGGGAAGAGGAGTGTAAATGTATTCAGAACCTACACTAGAACTATTTTGATTTCGCGGCTTCATTAGAATCCCAGGTCTTATGAAAAACATCTATCCTGTTTGTTCACGAAGAACATCACGAAAGATCACAAACTTATACCTTGAGTGTCTTAACGGCGACAATTTGTGCTTTTTCGGAAGGTTTTTCCATAGTTCCTTTGTACACATCACCAAATTCACCTAAGAATAATTTTTAATTGCAGAATATTCATAGAATTCGACAAATTCCATTTCTATTCTCATTAGCCTACAAGCCAAGATGATGGTTGCCAAGGTCTAAAATTGGATGTTACTGTTGTGGGCCTTACATCTAATTTCAGGCCTAAAACGTTTCATCTTATAAATAATACAATAAATTCATTCGAGCATTTCTAAGACAATTGTTTAATTTTGAAAAAAAAGAAGATTTAGCCAAAACGCAACTATGAAGTGTCTACAGGGTGAAGCTTCATTTCCTGAAAGTTGAGCAGCACTGATATCTTCAACAGAAGACGGTGTAATGTGTAACAATTAAAGTAAAAAATTCTTAGTGACGAATCAAAGAAGACAGAGCCGAGGAAGTTAACAGCAGTAATTTGGGTAGATAATAATAGAAGTGCAGAATAATGTTTGCACCTGTCACAGACACACTTGTCTGTCACCTGAACAATTTTGATGCAATCGTTAAAAAGAGGAAATTTAAACATTTAGCCCTTGTGACGTAAACAAACAAAAAAGTAGCTCGATTCCCGAATGCAAATAGCAGTTGTAAGAATCTACCACAATGATAAAACGTTTCAAGACTTCCAAACTATCGGAAGAACCATGCTCTTAACCCAACTTTAAACCAACTCACCTTCACCAATCAAACGCTCTAGCTTGATCCAGCCGCGGTCCAATTCGTTAGCAAACTGTTGCACAACGTCCTCCAAATCTTGATAGGTCAGATTAACGAAATTCTGAACGCCTTTTCCACTTGGTAGAATCACTGAACAAGGTAAGAGAAACTTAGGACAAGGTCAACCAAGCTTTTAGCTCTTAAGGTGGTTAAAACTTTGAACACAAACATTTCTGAAAGATATTTTTCTCTCGAAAAGCACATGCAAAAACCTATTAAGTCGCTCAGTTACTAGGTCCAAAGATCTCGAATTCACTTTAAAATTAAACCAAATCGTCCATAAATATAAATGAATTTGAAATTATTAACGGAAGTTGGTTTTCTGGCAAAAAATGCTGCTTCACAGCATGTACTAACATGAGTCAGTTCTGTCCATGATGCAATCTCTTAGATGCTTCATCTTAGCGTAAATTATTTGCATAACTACTGTCTAGCAAACATCGAAAAAAGGTTGCTAATGATAATGATCATGATGATGATGATGACTCAACCTATCGGTGCTAGTTCTAGAGAAAATTGATGGCCGGTAAAAAAATTGATGATAGGTTCGGTAATACTTAAAAGTTCCAGGTCGAATTTGCCTGCCTGAATCTACAATAATTGAAATCGTCATTGGTTGACATCAAAAGTCAAAATTAAACGATTAATAGAAACAAAAGCCTGAAATATTATGGGAAACACTAACTGTTAGGGAAAGAAAATGATATACAAACATTTATCAAAACTTCTACTTACGATCAACGAATTCACTATTTAGGGAAAGAATAGCTGGTTACATTGAAAATTTTTAAGAAATATTTAACAGCGAATGTGTACGAACCTTCCCCGTTTTCAAGTCGAACAGTTTGGAGATGCTTTGGATGTCCCCTTGATAAACAGGAAATTAACACATTTTATTGACAAAGATACAAAATATTATTGGACATAAAAGTGACAGCTATAACCAGGGATCTGAATTGACGGATATTTTAGTTGAAGGAGGGGGGGGAGGAAGTGAAAGGTGCTAGATTTCCGACTGAAAAACAGGCCAATTGTAACTTTGTTAAAATTATACTTAGCTTTACTGGCAGAACCTAAAGGTCAGACAGTTCTGCTACTTCCTATCTTGGAATAAGCGTTATGTAATATTACTCCCTGACGGAAAGATATTTAATTATGTAATATTATTATGAGTTATTTAATTATGGATTAATGGAATGATGACTTAGTCTTTATGACTTCTCTGATTTCCCTGGTGTGACAACCGAGCACCCCTTGCCATTGACGTGGCTGAGAGTAATTCAAATAAAGAGCAAATCTATACGTATAGTCAAGAGAAGTAGGTTGAAATTAAAAGGAGTCACTCGGTGGAAAAATGGCAAAAGGACACAAATAACGCAAATGTGATAACTTCTGTATAAAAAAGGTTTGAAAAAATGGAAGGAAAATTGCTAAAAAGGGGGGCATTATGAAAATTGTATGAAGCTATTCGTAGCATGAACTTAGTCAGTTAAATCAAACCTGCAGAGAAAAATATCTTGAAAGCATGAAAAAAGATGTAGCAGAAGAGACGTACCTTCGGTAGAAGTATACGATCAAAGAGATAGCAATCAACAGTAAGACAAACAATGTGACTACGAGAGCAATGACCAAAGTCAGTGAAATACCTGTAAAAAGAATTCAATATATAATTTATACATCACTCAAGGCGACTATAGGAGGCATTTTATTCAACGTTCTGCTTGGCGACCACTTAGCTTGGCCTATCATCACCACTTTAATATGATATGAAAAACTAAAGAACCTGCGAAGAAACATGAAATATAACTCGTTAATGATGACAATTTTGATTTCCACTGGCTAATACTTTCCTTTTCCTTTAATTTCAAATCTGATAACTTCTTCTTTGGAAAATCCAGCGCTCGTGTGTGACTTTACCTAATTTGAAAATAAAAATATCATTTAAAAGTTCAATACGTGGGCATCTGCAAAAAGAATATATTCTAAGCAGACCTCGTAACCCTGCGAGAGGGTGCGAGTGACGCTTGCAGGCACAGAAGCCTATGCTCTTAATTCCTGCAGACACTTCACAATCGATTTTTAGCTCTAGTATTTAAAAACCATGCCCAAATGACAGAAAATCATTGCTTAAACGCCACCAATTTCGTTTCAAAAGCCGGTGTCAAGTTGAATGCTTCTTCTCTCTGTCTTGTCTCTTTATTTCTATTTCCTCTTTATTTATCTATTATTCTCTAATTTTCTCCATTTATATCTCGAATTATATTCTCTGATCACTCACAATTACTCGACCATTTTTGTTCAGAGCATTATGAAATGACTTCAATGTTGCTACGCTTGGTCGTTTCTCACTACTGCGCAGGCGATTCCTACCTACTTCCACCTATGCACGTCAGCGTCGATTCTCCCGACAAATCCCTACATTTTTCAAAATATTTCTACGCTACTACCCACGGTCATGCATGCTTCTAAGAACAATATTGAGCAAAATTCCATTTTAAAAACGCCGTATAGATCGAGGACTGAAAAAGTTATTCAAAAAGCAATGCGCTTGTAAGATAGTACACTGATTAAAACCTGTTACAATTTCGCGGTCGCGAAAAATCTTTAAAAATTCTATTGCTCGCAAATCTCGATCCTTTACGATGATTGTCGAGCATGGTGTTTAATGCAAGTAGGAAGAAAATAGTAACATGCAGAGTATGCATGTCTGCCGTATTGGAGCAAAATTACACGGTACATCATAGACGTGGCGGATGTTAACGGTTTAGGGGGACTTAGTATAGACATTGCCCGAATATAATTGCTTTATTGAGATTGAATTGCCCTATGGGAGCCAGAAATACTATCAAAATACGAGAACTTTTCCCTGATTGCCTGAAAATTTGCCACCCCCCATGTCTTCTTTGCCTGAGATGTTCACCTCGAAAGAATTTGGACAGATGAAAACTCTAATGATTTGTTAGAATCGCCTGTGTTTCTCCAGTAATTGGAGTGAAAGCATTTTCACATTGAAATGATCAAATGTTACAAGAATGGTAAATTAAAAGCTGATGAATGTCGAAAATTGAACCAATAGCATGCTTAGATAATGTAGAGAGAAGAGAAGAGTTCAAGAAAATGTAAAGCCTTCTTTAGTGAAGATGTTTTTTTTGATGAAATCGAAAATTGCAATTGGACTGCCTGATACCCCAAACCACTCACAGATAAAAACCGGATCACTTCATTACCTTCCTTGTTTACTAATTATTTCATATCGCTTTCAGCAATTGTCATCTGTTCAGTTTTTCATGCATTCGTGGTTCATGATAATATTGATACGGTATCTGATTTTGATAAATGTAAGTTTGTATAACAGTACGGAGCGGAACGAAGAACACAGTAGATAGGCAAAATATCAGAATCTGACCTAAGGTGGCAATCTGCTTTATTTATAGGCACATTTTTAATAGGCTAAGAATGTAAGACTAATTTTTGACTTGAAGATTCTTTTCAATTTCAAGACTTTTACTAATTTTCAGGCTTTTTTATCAAATTGCTGTAAAGGAGCATAAGTAAAGAAACAACAAATCTCTCAAAGTGACAATTATTTGGGATTTCCTATTGAAAGTAAAGTGCTAGACTGAGCCTGTGTTCACAATTGTCTACGAGTAAAATCTATCAAATCTTTATATAAAAAATAATATATATGGATGTGTTGTTTTGAGATTCTATCGACTCGTTCACTGCGAAACATGCAACTGACTAAACTCTACGTGACGCGTGCTAAAAAGTTCTACCTCAGCGATCATTAGAACTTTCTAGAAGCTTCTAATTAGCTGACAATAGAGCAGCAAGCAATCTACTCTAACAACGCGTCCTACTAATTACGAAGGTCATTAGTTTACTTACAAACGCAGCAATTACGTAACTGTTGAGTGCACGTTCCCAACACTCCCACTCAATCAACAGTTTCTGTTCAGGTTTTATTGCATTCCGAGCTTGCAGCGTAGGTACTCAAATTGACCTCTGTTCAGTGATTTAGTAAGTAAGTCAGCCAGCATTTCTTTCGTGTTGCAATATTTTAGTAGCAGAGTCCCTTTTTCTACTTGTTCTCGAACAAAATGATACCTTATGTCGATGTGTTTCGTCCGTTTATGTCCGACTGGATTTTTTGTCATCGAAATTGCTCCTTGGTTGTCTTCCATGATGGTTATAGGTTGCACATTGTCTCCTATTTCTCTAAACAGTTGCTTCAGCCATACGACCTCTTGGGCAGCTTTACTCAAGGCAATGTACTCTGCCTCAGCAGTTGAAAGAGCCACTGTTGATTGTTTTTGACTAAGCCAGCTAATCGCACCTCCGGCCATCATGAAGACATTTCCAGTGGTTGAGTGGCGATTCTGCATATCGTCAGCCCAACTAGCATCACTAAATCCCGTAACTTCTTTGCTTTCTGATTTCTTGTAAACCAGCGAAAGATTGATTGTTCCTTTCAGATAACGAAATACCCTTTTTACTGCAGTAAGATGCGCTTCTGTTGGTGCTGAATTGAATTGAGAAAGAGCTCCCACTGCTTGAGCGATATCAGGCCTTGTTGCGATGGCAGCATAGAGTAAACTCCCTATCATAGACTGATATTGAACGTTATCAACAGGTTTACTGTTTCCATCATCTGCTACAAGTTTGACATTTGGATCAAGAGGTGTACACACTGGATTAGCATCTTGAAGTCCATAGCGCTTCAGTAATTTTTCAATGTACGGCTTCTGTGATAGACTGACTCCTTCTTCACTTTGCTCAACGCTGACTCCAAGGCAGAAATGAAGGCTGCCCAAATCTTTCATCTTGAAATTCTTTCTCAGGTTTACTTTCATTTGTTTCATTTCATCTTGAGTAGTGGATATGATGGTTAAATCATCTACGTAAACAGCAATAATTGTCAAATTGTTTCTTTCAAGAGATCCTTTCACGAAGATACACGGATCTGCTTGGCCTTGTCTGAAATTTAGTGATTCGAGCGCGTTTCTAAATTTTCGATTCCAGCAACGTGGTGACTGCTTGAGTCCATAGAGGGATTTTTTGAGCCTGCAAACGAGATTCTCTTTTCCACGTATCACGTAACCCTCTGGTTGCTCCATATAGATTTCTTCCGTTAAATCTCCGTTCAGAAATGCCGTAGTTACATCCATTTGATGAATCAGCATTCGGTTTTGAACTGCAAAAGCCAGTAAGGCTCGAATAGAACTGAACCGCACGACAGGAGAAAAAGTTTCATCAAAATCGACGCCGTACTTCTGAGAATATCCTTTTGCTACTAAACGACTTTTGAAACGTTCCACTTGTCCATTTTCGTCATACTTTACTTTGAAGACCCACTTGCACCCGATAGCCTTTCGGTCTTTTGGTGGCTTCACTAACTCCCACGTTTGGTTCTCTATGAGTGACTGATACTCTGAATCCGTTGCTTCTTTCCACTGTGCGGAATATTCACTATTGAAGGCTTCTTGGATGGTAGCTGGTTCTTCGATGATTGCTGAGAATACAACATGTCTTGCTTCTGTGACGTCAGCATACTCGTCCAAGCCAAATCGAGGTGGTGGTACCCCTTTTGTGGATCTTTGAGATCGTCGAGGATGGCTTTCTTCTGCATCCGTGTTCTTTTCCGTAGGCTCTGTTTGTCGTTTATCTTCCTTTGCTGGTTCTGGACCCATCTTCAAATACTGTTTTTGAGACCCAAAATCATTTTCATTGAAGTTAACGTCTCTTCTGATCACTATTCTCTTGCTCTGCATATCAAAGAGTCGGTATCCTTTCTGGTTTGCACTGTAGCCCAAGAATCGAAGTCTGTTGGCTTTCTTGTCCAACTTTCTTCGCTCAGCCTCTGGAATATGAGCATAAGCTATGCAGCCGAACACACGAAAGTGGGAGACATCAGGGGGTTTTCCATACCATTTTTCATACGGTGTTTGACCTGATGCGCTGGTTATAACACGATTCCTTATGTAGGCTGCAGTGTTGACTGCTTCTGCCCAGAAGGTCTTGCTGAGACCGGCATGGTTCATCATCGCTTTTGCGGATTCAACGAGAGTCCGGTTCATGCGCTCAGCCACTCCATTCTGTTGTGGAGAGTGAGGAACAGAAGTTTCGTGTTTGATACCTTTCCTTTTCAGAAGATTTTCAAATTCATTTGATACATACTCTCCGCCATTATCTGTACGCAAGGTTCCAATTTTACATGCAGCTTCATTGGTTGCAGAGGCTTCAAATTCTTTAAACCTCTTTAGTACCTCAGACTTATTTCTAATGAAGTAGACTTTGACACATCTCGAGTAGTCATCAATGAATGTGACAAAATAACGCTTTCCTGAAAAGCTCTGTATTGACATTGGTCCACATACGTCGCTGTGAACTATCTGTAATTTTCTAGAAGTCTTGATCCCCTCTGTTGACTTGAAGGGTTTTCTGCTCATCTTACTTTCCGCACACCCTGTGCAAAAGTTCAGTTCGTCATTTCCTTGGATGGCAACTCCTTTGATGAGCTTCTTCTTGACTGATTCCAATAGCTGTTTTCTATTTATATGTCCTAGCCGTTGATGCCAAACATCCATTGTGCTAGGGTTGCTATTTTCCATCCTTTCAGATTGGTGATAAGCTGCTGTTATATCTGTTTCGCAGCTCAGAACGTACATTCGCTTAATGAGTCTTCCTTTACCTACAGCCTTACCGTCGGAGTCTTTTATCCAGCAACAAGTATGTCCAAACTGAACAATGAGTCCCTTCTGTGTCACAGCTCGCACACTGAACAGGTTGCAAGC
>NW_027019541.1:5457413-5467668 GCF_013076305.1 Rhopilema esculentum | reverse complement strand
CCCCTGCCTCCCCCTGTGGGGTGGGCCCTGAGCTTAGATCTATAGTGAAATTGTATTTAGACAAAAGAGGTTTGAGTTGCAAAGGTTAGTCACATGATTAATGGAACCATGCATAGCCATAGACCTACAATCCCGGACAAAAATGTTGAGACAAAATGCAATTTTCGCAATTGTCACTTTACCTTGCCCCTGTAAATTCGAATCACCCCTTTCCCACCAAAGCAATGTTGGATTTATAGTTCTATCATTTTTTGCTTCACAATCATGCACTGAACATTGAGTAGGGGGAGAGGAAAAGTTATTTTTGAAAAAACAGTGAAAATATAAGCTTTCCTTGAAAAGTCTCAATCATTTTTGTATGCCACTGGTTGGGGGGATAAAGACCTACTTGATTTTGAAGGGTTTTAATACCGTTGTGTCATATGTATCATCCTTGCTCAATTCTCTGCTCATTCCAAAATCAGCAACCTTGCAAACCATGTCATCATTTACTAAAATATTTCTGGCTGCCAAATCCTGAAATAATAACATAAGTTAAATTAGGAGTACAGTTTGTAAACGTGACAATACTTAAGGACTGCTATTATGCGCTAACTGTCAAATTTTAAAAATAATTTGCGCATATTTGAAAAAGTATTATTTTTCCCGATGACTGCATATAAAATTGAGTGTATTTTATCCCATTGCAATTGCTATTATCATAATATATTTGCCAGTCGTCAAATCTAATCATTTCTCAATAGAAAACTGGCATTCTTTGGAAACATAACCAATGGAAAACGAACCTAGTCCGGATCCCCTTCTACATTAATCTAATAACAATACTCGAAAGAAATATTTGCTGAATCTCAATTTTGTATAGGCAATACAAGGTGTACGGTTACTAAAGCTTTCATTGACGATAAAACCAACACCTACCCTGTGGATGTAGCTCTTTTCAGACAGATACGTCATTCCAGATGCCACACCCCGGGCCATTCCTAGTAACTGGAGTGGAGTAAATTTATCATCGTTTTTCTGTGGAGATATAAAAGGTTCTGTTACATTTCTTCAGATTGAGAGACTCAATAAGCCAAAGAAGGACAAATAGCAATGGAACATAAGTAGAATATTTTTGATACAAGTTAAAATTAACTAAAATTTCGACCCGGCATTGAAAGCACTGGCGCTTCTTCAGATGCCTTAAAAGCACTGGCGGACTGCTTTCACTCTGTTTTGTGCGACCAAGCTTACTACTGCTTCGCACGTTTTCCTACTGAAACAATATAAGGAGTACCCAGCCCCTTCATTAGTTATGACAAGGGAACTGGGTTCTAACAGCTTTATCAAAACAACAGTACATAACAAAGGATTCTAAACTTTTCAACTGCTTATAAACTGATCCAAGATGGGACATTCAATGGGCTTTAGTTATGAAAGCAGCTAGTTTAAAGTATTATTTTTGCTTAATTGAGATTGATTCATAAAGGTGATTTCAATATAAAGATTAGGTTAACTATATACTCATACCTAATTGAACAAGTTGCAATAGTTTGAGGGAGTAAATTGAAATTTAGTTAGCATACTTGTAGAAAGGAGTCAAGCGATCCATTGCTCATGAATTCCATGACAATCAATATGGGAAGGTCTAAAAAAATAAATATTTTATAAGCATTGGCAGACAAACTGGAAGACCACGTAATTTGTGCTTCCCGGAACGAGACAGGAAGTGCTTCGAATCATAAATATCGAGAAGTACTTATATGCAAGCTAAGTTGTTACAAGGTAGATTGCACATGGGTAAACTGGCTAGGCATTGAGTTGCATGCTCACAAACAAAGAAATCTACAAATCTATCAGAAGATCTGGAAAATATATTTCCTCAAAGCAAATATATTATACACACTTTTTTATAAGAATAAAGTCTATAAGAACATTGAGGCTCGAAATTGCTAAAGCTTAAGAATAATATAAGAATAATGCCAGGCTCAACCTTCATCAAGACTAAAATTTTACTTTAATCTGTCTTTTCTCCCAAAGCAAAACAACTGTCACTTTGATATTCATATTGAAGCAACACATAAGAAAGATTTAATATTTTCATTTGATCTTTAGGCAAATTTACATCTTGTGTTAGGCAAGAATAATTTAAGAATAATCTTGGGCACAAAATCGAAAATTTTTAAGAATATTGAGGCTTGGCAAAAAATTAGGTATTCTTATGAAAAATGTGTGTATACCTTTAACGACCACACCCTCGAGATGTATGACATTTGGGTCATCAAATTGTCCCATATATGCTGCCTCTCCCAAAAAGTCATCTCTTGCTTTTTTATTTGCATTTGACTACAAAAAAGGGAGAAAATAATTGTTTTTCCATTTCCTTTTCAAATAATTTAAGGAAAGTAGCCCTTCAGCAAATTCTTGTTTTACAACGAGCCCTCCATTTAATTTACAATTTTGCAAATAAAAACCAAAGCTAATTCATAATATAACTTTAAACATATAATATAAAATATATAAAATATATACAAAATAAATTTACAATATATACATAGATATATAGTTCAATAGGTTGTATCTAATTTTGGATTCTGAAGACATGTGGGGAAGATACCTGTCTACTGGTAGAGAATTTTATGCCTGTACGCTTTCCATGCCTGTACGCTACAAGATAAGCATCTATATTGTTTTTGCAAAGAGCCCGCAAATGTCTTCCTGAATTTCTTACAAATAAGTCCGATAAACATTCTGGCGCTAGTCAATTAAATGCCTTGTAAACGAAAGTGTTAATATCAGTATTGATCTAACCCTGAAGTGGTTTAAGTCCAAGAGCATTTAACAGTGGTCTAGCATTAGGCTATTTCTGATTATTCTTGCTGTTCGATTTCAAGTTTTTGCAAATGTTTTTTTCGGTTGCAGCATAGTCTTCCCAAACTAAGCAACAGTTTCTTAATTAGGGCTCCACAGTACCAGTATAAAGCATAAAATGTCTTGGGAGTTTTCTGTGTTAAAAATTATTTGGCATGTTTAAGAAAGCCAATTCCTCAACTGATTTTGTTGATAGAGATCTGATGTGACCTTTCCGTTAAGGTTTTTGTCTAATTGTATTCCAAGATTTTTGGCAGTTTGGGCACTATATATTCGTTCTTCTTGTCTGTTTAAAGTTAATGCTTTATTATTATTAGCTACCTGCATTTCCTTTTGTTTCGCTGGAGTAGCCATTGCTTTTGTTTTAGCAACATTTAGTGACAATCCTTCAACCATTTCAAGACTCTAGTAACGTCCTTATTCATTGCCTCATTTAGCTGTTTAATGTTATCAGATCGATAAGAGAGACTAGTATCATCAGTGTATACTGCTACCATGGAGTTTTCGCCAGCTAGTGGTAGATGGTAAATTAAGAGAAGAAATAGCAATGGCCCTAAACATGACCCCTGGGGTACTCCAATATTATTGTCCATTTGTTCAGATACAATTCCATTTATACTTAAGCACTGTTTGCAAATTGAAAAGCAAGATTTTAAAAATGATAACAGCGTTTTTTGGAGACCAAAGTGCTCTAATTTGTGACATAGAATACTAAGGTCTACAGTGTCAAATGCCTTTCTAAAGTCGATCAGTAGTACCAAACCAATGAGCTGTCTATTGTCCAAACCGCTGTACCAGTCATCAGTGTTTTTAATAGACAGATTACGGTAGAGTGCAAGGCACGAAAACAAGATTATGGATTTGCAAGCAGGTCATTCAATTTCAAATGTTTGTACAACTGGTTACAGACTTTCGAAGAGCCTGGAAATGATTGCGGAACCGATATTGGATGGTATTTTGATTTTTTGCTTTCATCACCATCTTTGTAAATGGGTGCAGCCCTAGCAATTTTTCATAAATCTGGAAAAATGCTTGTATCAAAGGAGAGATTCTCAAAAAATGGCAAGGCCAGTTTCTAGACAACTTGAAACAGTGTCAGTTCCAACGCCCTTTGAACTGGCTGTTTTGGTAATGACTTCCCTTATGTCACGGCAAGTAAGGATTTAAATCTAAATTTTGGAATCGGGCTTTTTATCTGAAATTTTTCTGATAATAATGGTTTCACAGTCTCTTCAATATTTCTTGCAAAATCGGTACCTATTGTAAAAGAGTGATCATTCATAACGTTTCCAATTTCACTGTTGTTTGTGATTTCCTTGCCACAGTTCTTGATGCAATCAATGTTTCTAGATTTTCGATTTTTTAATTATAATTTCATTTATTGCCCTCCAAGAACCTTTAATATCCTCTTTGCACGTAGCAATCTTGTCATTATAACACTTTTTCCTGAGTAGAATGTTAAGAGAATTAGTCGCATTACGAGCTTTCCTGTACGAGTACGATCTCATCAGAATAGACGATTTAACAGCTACTTTTTAAAGTCTGCACTTGGTCCGCAAACTTATTTTTTTCTACTAAGAAAAACTCTCAGAAAGATGAGAAGTTGGCTGTTTTCACTAAGAAAATGATCCATAAATATTTCTGGCGCTTTGGAAAGATTTTCTTGGAAGATAGCAACATAATATGCGGTGTTTACAGAACAACGCCGAATAACAAAACCTGCACCTGCAACAATGTTTTTGCCCATTTCAGAAATTTTGTTGACCTGCAATTTCTCAACCTTTTCAAGAAGCATACTTTGTGCAGCCTACATCCTTTGCAACATCATAATATGAAAGACCTGTCTGTCTGTGATGTGTTTGCTAGTTTATTTCTTTTATTTCCTAACGCTATTTCTTTATGTTCCTCACACTTTAGTGAATCAATAATACTTTGTCACTTACAAGTCGCAAGTAAGAGTTAGGCCATCAATTTTGCCTAACCATTCAAATACTTTGGGAAGAGGAGTGTAAGTTTATTCAGAACCTACACTAGAACTGATTTTATTTCACGGCTTCATTAGAATCCCAGGTCTTACGAAGAACATCTATCCTGTTTGTCTACAAAAGATCACAAACGTATACCTTGAGTGTCTTGACGGCAACAATTTGTGCTTTTTCGGAAGGTTTTTCCATAGTTCCTATGTATACATCACCAAATTCACCTAAGAATAATTTTTAATTGCAGAATATTCATAGAATTCGACAAATTCCTTTTCTATTCTCATTAGCCTACAAGCCAAGATGATGGTTGCCAAGGTCTAAAATTGGATGTTACTGTTGTGGGCCTTACATCTAATTTCAGGCCTAAAACGTTACATCTTATAAATAATACAATAAATTCATTCGAGCATTTCTAAGACAATTGTTTAATTTTGAAAAAATAAAAGATTTGGCCAAAACGCAACTATGAAGTGTCTACAGGGTGAAGCTTCATTTCCTGAAAGTTGAGCAGCACTGATATCTTCAACAGAAGACGGTGTAATGTGTAAAAATTAAAGTAAAAAATTCTTAGTGATGAATCAAAGAAGACAGAGCCGAGGAAGATAACAGCAGTAATTTGGGAAGATAATGATAGAAGTGCAGAATAATGTTTGCACCTGTCACAGACACACTTGTCTGTCACCTGAACAGTTTTTATGTAATTGTTAAAAAAAGGAAATTTAAACATTTAGCCCTTGTGACGTAAACAAACAAAAAAGTAGCTCGATCATATAACATATAACAGTTTTAACTATCAGAAGAACCATGCTCTTAACCAAACTTTAAACCAACTCACCTCCACCAATCAAACGCTCTAGCTTGATCCAGCCGCGGTCCAATTCGTTAGCAAACTGTTGCACAACGTCCTCCAAATCTTGATAGGTCAGATTAACGAAATTCTGAACGCCTTTTCCTCTTGGTAGAATCACTGAACAAGGTAAGAGAAACTTAGGACCAGGTCAACCAAGCTTTTAACTCTTAAGGTATTTAAAACTTTGCATAATTTGAACACAACATTTCTGAAAGATATTTTTCTCTCGAAAAGCACATGCAAAAACCTATGTATGAACAAATATTTTGAATTCCAAATGTGAAAACTATCAGTCACGCTATTAAGACTTAGGTCCAAAGATCTCGAATTCACTTTAAAATTGAAGCAAATCGTCCATAAATATAAATGAATTTGAAATTATTAACGGAAGTTGGTTTTCTGGCAAAAAATGCTGCTTCACAGCATGTACTAACATGAGTCAGTTCTTTCCATGATGCAATCTCTTAGATGCTTCATCTTAGCGTAAATTATTTGCACAACTACTGTCTAGCAAACATCGAAAAAAGGTTGCTAATGATAATGATCATGATGATGATGATGACTCAACCTATCGGTGCTAGTTCTAGAGAAAATTGATGGCCGGTAAAAAAAATTGATGATAGGTTCGGTAATACTTAAAACTTCCAGGTCGAATTTGCCTGCCTGAATCTACAATAATTGAAATCGTAATTGGTTGACATCAAAAGTCAAAATTAAACGATTAATAGAAACAAAAGCCTGAAATATTATGGGAAAAACTAACTGTTAGGGAAAGAAAATGATATACAAACATTTATCAAAACTTCTACTTACGATCAACGAATTCACTATTTAGGGAAAGAATAGCTGGGTACATTGAAAATTTTTAAGAAATATTTAACAGCGAATGTGTACGAACCTTCCCCGTTTTCAAGTCGAACAGTTTGGAGATGCTTTGGATGTCCCCTTGATAAACAGGAAATTAACACATTTTATTGACAAAGATACAAAATATTATTGGACATAAAAGTGACAGCTATAACCAGGGATCTGAATTGACGGATATTTTAGTTGAAGGAGGGGGGGGAGGAAGTGAAAGGTGCTAGATTTCCGACTGAAAAACAGGCCAATTGTAACTTTGTTAAAATTATACTTAGCTTTACTGGCAGAACCTAAACGTCAGACAGTTCTGCTACTTCCTATCTTAATTGAAAACATTCTTGGAATAAGCGTTATGTAATATTACTCCCTGACGGAAAGATATTTAATTATGTAATATTATTATGAGTTATTTAATTATGGATTAATGGAATGATGACTTAGTCTTTATGACTTCTCTGATTTCCCTGGTGTGACAACCAAGCACCCCTTGCCATTGACGTGGCTGTCAGTAATTCAAATAAAGAGCAAATCTATACGTATAGTCTAGAGGAGTAGTTTGAAATTAAAAGGAGTCACTCGGTGGAAAAATGGCAAAAGGACACAAACAACGCAAATGTGATAACTTCTGTATAAAAAATGTTTGAAAAAATGGAAGGCATTTATGGAAATCGTATGAAGGTATTCGTAACATGAACTAAGTCATTTTAATCAAACCTGCAGAGAAAAATTTCTTGAAAACATGAAAAATGATGTAGCAGGAAAGACGTACCTTCTGTAAAAGTATACGATGAAAGCGATAGCAATCAAGAGTAAAACAAACAATGTGACTACGACAGCAATGACCAAAGTCAGTGAAATACCTGTAAAAATAATTCAATATATAATTCATACATCACTCAAGGTGACTTATAGGGGCCTTTTATTCAACATTCTGCTTGGCGAACACTTAGCTTGGCCTATCATCACCACTTTAATATGATATGAAAAACTAAAGAACCTGCGAAGAAACATGAAATATAACTCGTTAATGATGACAATTTTGATTTCCACTGGCTAATACTTTCCTTTTCCTTTAATTTCAAATACGATAACTTCTTCTTTGGAAAATCCAGCGCTCGTGTGTGACTTTACCTAATTTGAAAATAAAAATATCATTTAAAAGTTCAATACGTGGGCATCTGCAAAAAGAATATATTCTAAGCAGACCTCGTAACCCTGCGAGAGGGTGCGAGTGACGCTTGCAGGCACAAAAGCCTATGCTCTTAATTCCTGCAGACACTTCACAATCGATTTTTAGCTCTAGTATTTAAAAACCATGCCCAAATGACAGAAAATCATTGCTTAAACGCCACCAATTTCGTTTCAAAAGCCGGTGTCAAGTTGAATGCTTCTTCTCTCTGTCTTGTCTCTTTATTTCTACTTCCTCTTTATTTATCTATTATTCTCTAATTTTCTCCATTTATATTTCGAATTATATTCTCTGATCACTCACAATTACTCGACCATTTTTGTTCAGAGCATTATGAAATGACTTCAATGTTGCTACGCTTGGTCGTTTCTCACTACTGCGCAGGCGATTCCTACCTACTTCCACCTATGCACGTCAGCGTCGATTCTCCCGACAAATCCCTACATTTTTCAAAATATTTCTACGCTACTACCCACGGTCATGCATGCTTCTAAGAACAATATTGAGCAAAATTCCATTTTAAAAACGCGGTATAGATCGAGGACTGAAAAAGTTATTCAAAAAGCAATGCTCTTGTAAGATAGTACACTGATTAAAATCTGTTACAATTTCGCGGTCGCGAAAAATCTTTAAAAATTCTATTGCTCGCAAAATCTCGATCCTTTACGATGATTGTCGAGGATGGTGTTTAATGCAAGTAGGAAGAAAATAGTAACATGCAAACTATGCATGTCTGCCGTATTGGAGCAAAATTACAAGGTACATTAAAGACGTGGCGGATGTTAACGGTTTAGGGGATTTAGTACAGACATTGCCCAAAAATAATTGCTTTGTTGAGATTGAATTGCCCTATGGGAGCCAGAAATACTATCAAAATACGAGAACTTTTGCCTGATTGACTGAAAATCTGCCACACCCCATGTCTTCTTTGCCTGTGAAGTTCACCTCGAAAGAATTTGGCCAGATGAAAACTCTAATGATTTGTTAGAATCGCCTGTGTTTCTCCAATAATTGGAGTAAAAGCATTTTCACATTGAAATGATCAAATGTTACAAGAATGGTAAATTAAAAGCTGATAAATGTCGAAAATTGAACCAATAGCATGCTTAGATAATGTGGAGAGAAGAGAAGAGTTCAAGAAAATGTAAAGCCTTCTTTAGTGAAGATGTCTTTTCTTTGATGAAATCGAAAATTGCAATTGGACTGCCTGATACCCCAAACCACTCACAGATAAAAACCGGATCACTACATTACCTTTCTTGTTTATTGATTATTTCATACCGCTTTCAGCAATTGTTATGTCATCTGTTCAGTTTTTCGTGCATTCGTAGTTCACGATAATGTCAATACGGTATCTGCTTTTGATAAATGTTAGTTTGTGTAACATTACTGAGCGTAACGAAGAACACTGTAGAAAGGTAGATCATCAGATTCTGACCAAAGGTTGCAATCAGCTTTTCTTATAGGCACATTTTTTATTCGGCAAAGTTGGTGAGAGAAATTTTTGACTTGAAGATTCTTACTTTATAAAAAACAAAGAATAATGTATATGGATGTGCCAACTGAAATTGTTTCTTTTCATAAAACCTCCAACACGTTTTCGGTCGAGAGGTTTAAACATTTTCTGGACAATGATATAAAGTTTGGGAATCAAAACTTCATACTTACAGACACAGTGTACTTCTTCGTTTCTAGATCTTGTTTAACAGTGTATTTCATTTTGGTGGTAAACATTCCCTTTTCATCATTAACAGTGATAAAATATTGCAGATCATCACCACCCTTGGTCAATGGCTCGTTCCAGAAAATTGTCACTGATGCATCAGAGTTTGTCCTTTTGGCAAGATTCTGAACCTCCGAGGGCACTGAAAATGAGATATAGTACATAAACCAACGAAATATCTATTGGGATATTTACCCAAATAAACGAATGTAAAATCAACTCAAAAAAGATTTTGTAAAAAGCTCGACTTTCTCATTTAGGCTTCTAATCTTATTACACGGACATTGCTACCATTAAACAATTTTTTTAAATTTTCTAAATTAAATAATGTATATGCCATAGGTTAGTACAGAGTCTTGCAAAAAAAGAGGAAGTGTTCAATCACATGCTGTTCCTTAAAACATCATTAGGCAAAAAACAGAGTAACTTAAGCCAAACGTTCACTCACATCCTGATCCAGTCAAAACTGAAGTGCTGTTGTACTGAGCTTTGTCGAAGCCGATGGCAGCAGTGACATTGTTGATAGAATAGACTCTGACGTCATATCGTGTGTAGGCGCTCAGCCCAGTGACATTGAGAGAACGGTTAGATGTTGTAAAGTCCGGTGGAATTTTACATTTAGTACAGCTTGCTCTTATCATGTATTTCAGTTTGTCTCCAGTCCCTTGGTTCATGGGGACCGTCCATTCTAATAAGATCCACTTTGATCCAATCTGTTTTGCCCTAACGACATTTGGAGCAGATGGTGGCGCTGTTGAAAACCATATTGATTTCATTTAATAAGACCAAAAATGATAAAA
>NW_027019541.1:5439955-5457313 GCF_013076305.1 Rhopilema esculentum | reverse complement strand
GAGTTGTATCTGAACTAATGGACATTAATATTGGAGTGCCCCAGGGCTCATGTTTAGGGCCATTGCTATTTCTTCTCTATATTTACCATCTACCACTAGCTGGCGAAAATTTCAAAGTAGCAGTTTACACTGATGATACTAGTCTCTCTTATCGATCTGATAACATTAACTAGCTAAATGATGCAATGAATAAGGACGTTACTAGAGTCTTGAAATGGTTGAAGGATTGTCACTAAATGTTGCTAAAACAAAAGCAATGGCTATTCCAGCAAAACAAAAGGCAATGCAGGTAGCTAATAATAATAAAGCATTATCTTTAAACAGACAGGAAGAACGAATATATAGTGTCAAAATTGCCAAATGTCTTGGAATACAATTAGACAACAACCTTAACTGGAAAGGTCACATCAGATCTCTGTCAAAAAAATCAGTCGAGCAATTGGCTTTCTTAAAAATGCCAAAGAATTTTTAACACAGAAAATTCCCAAGACACTTTATGCTTTATACTGGTACTGTAGAGCCCTAATTAAGATACTGTTACTTAGTTCTGGGAAACTGTGCTGCAACCGAAAAAACATTTGCAAAAACTTGAAATCGAACAGCAAGAATAATCAGAAATAGCCTAATGCTAGACCACTGTTAAATGTTCTTGGACTCGAACCACAGGTTTAGATCAATACTGAATCTAACAATATGGTTATCAGACATAAGGGGCCCTACGGAGCCCTAATTAAGATAATTTTGCTTAGTTTGGGGAAACTGTGCTGCAACCGAAAAGAACCATTAGGAAAAACTTCAAAACCGAGCAAGAAGATTAATTACAAATAGCCGTTTTGATTCTGATACTGGACCACTTTTAAATACTCTTGGACTTAAACCACTGCAGGGTTAAATCAATACTGATATTAACACTTTCGTTTACAAGGCATTTAATTGACTAGCGCCAGAATGTTTATCGGACTTATTTGTAAGAAATTCAGGAAGTCATTTGCGGGCTCTTTGCAAAAACAATATAGATGCTTATCTTGGGCAAAAATGCTCATCTTGTAGCGTACAGGCATGGAAAGCGTACAGGCATAAAATTCTCTACCAGTAGACAGGTATCTTCCCTACATGTCTTCAGAACCAAAATTAGATACAACCTATTGAACTATATATCTATGTATATATTGTAAATTTATTTTGTATATATGTTATATATTTTATATAATGTATATATATTATATTATATATTTTAAGTTATATTATGAATTAGCTTTGGTTTTTATTTGCAAAATTGTAAATTAAATGGAGGGCTCGTTGTAAAACAAGAATTTGCTGAAGGGCTACTTTCCTTAAATTATTTGAAAAGGAAATAGAAAAACAATTATTTTCTCCCTTTTTTTGTAGTCAAATGCAAATAAGAAAGCAAGAGATGACTTTTTGGGAGAGGCAGCATATATGGGACAATTTGATGACCCAAATGTCATACATCTCGAGGGTGTGGTCGTTAAAGGTATACACACTTTTATAAGAATACCTATTTTTTTGCCAAGCCTCGATTTTCTTAAAAATTTCCGATTTTGTGCCCAAGATTATTCTTAAATTATTCTTGCCTAACACAAGTTGTAAATTCGCCTTAAGCCCATTCTTAAGCTTTAAAAATTTTGAGCCTCAATGTTCTTATAGACTTCATTCTTATAAAAAGTGTGTATAATTTATTTGCTTTGAAGGAATATCTTTTCCAGATCTTCTGATAGATTTGTAGATTTCTTTGTTTGTGAGCATGCAACTCAATTCCTAGCCAGTCTACCCATTGTGCAATCTACCTTGTAACAACTTGGCTTGCATATAAGTACTTCTCGATATTTATGATCCGAAGCACTTCCTGTCTCGTTCCGGAAAGCATAAATTACGTGGTCTTCAAGTTTGTCTGCCAATACTTATAAAATATTTACTTTTTTTTAGACCTTCCCATATTGATTGTCATGGAATTCATGAGCAATGGATCGCTTCAATCCTTTCTACAAGTATGCTAACTAAATTTCAATTCACTCCCTCAAACTATTGCAACTTGTTCAATTAGGTATGAGTATATAGTTAACCTAATCTTTATATTGAAATCTCCTTTATGAATCATTCTCAATAAAGCAAAAATAACACTTTAAACTAGCTGCTTTCATAACTAAAGCCAATCGAATGTCCCATTTTGGATCAGTTTACAAGCAGTTGAAAAGTTTAGAATCCTTTGTTATGTACTGACGTTTTGATGTAGCTGTTAGAACCCAGTTCCCTTGTCATTACTAATGAAGGGGCTGGGTAATCCTTATATTGTTTTAGTGATACAGTAGTAGGCGTGGTCGCACAAAACAGTGAAAGCAGTCCGCCAATGCTTTTAAGGCATCTGAAGAAGCGTTGTATGCCGGGTCGAAATTTTAGTCGATTCAAACTTGTATCAAAAATATTCTACTTATGTTCCATTGCTATTTGTCCTTCTTTGGTTTATTGAGTCTCTCAATCTGAAGAAATGTAACAGAACCTTTTATATCTCCACAGAAAAACGATGATAAATTTACTGCACTCCAGTTACTAGGAATGGCCCGGGGTGTGGCTTCTGGAATGAAGTATCTGTCTGAAAAGAGCTACATCCACAGGGTAGGTGTTGGTTTTATCGTCAATCAAAGCTTTAGTAACAATTTACCTTGTATTGCCTGTACAAAATTGAGATTAAGCCAAATTTTCTTTCGAATATTGTTATTAGATTAATGTAGAAGGGGATCCGGACTAGGTTTGTTTTCCATTGGTTCTGTTTCCAAAGAATGCCAGTTTTCTATTGAGAAATGATTAGATTTGACGGCTGGCAAATATATTACGATAATAGCAATTGCAATGGGATGAAATACACTCAATTTTATATGCAGTCATCGGGAAAAATGATACATTTTCAAATATGCGCACACTGTTTTTAAAATTTGACAGTTAGCGCATAATAGCAGTCCTTAAGTATTGTCACGTTTACAAACTGTACTCCTAATTTAACTTATGTTATTATTTCAGGATTTGGCAGCCAGAAATATTTTAGTAAATGATGACATGGTTTGCAAGGTTGCTGATTTTGGAATGAGCAGAGAATTGAGCAAGGATGATACATATGACACAACGGTAATTGAATGTTTCATTCACTGATTTATATCCTATTGGCAGATGACAAACAGATATCTTTGAGTTATACTAAATTCATGTCAGATCACCTTATCATATTTGCTGTTCCTTTTTTGATGTCATACTGGAGCAGAATAATCATCTTTAGGTCTATGTAAAGGGTAATCTCGTGCAAGCACTGGGATCTATTACCCATCTTGCTGCCCAGAATCAAAACATTTGCTGAGCGTATATTTGTTAAAGAGAACCTTCCTCCTTCATCGATCATTACTTTGTTTTCGTGGCAGATACACAGTAGTATTGAAATTCTTCTGAAACTGGAACTAAAATTTCTTAACTGTAAGCAATTTGCTGTTGCTTGTCGGGCTACAGCCAAGAAACTACAATCCCGAACAAAATTGATTGAGACTTTGCAAGGAATGCTTATATTTTCACTGTTCTTTCAAAAATAACTTTGCCCCTCCCCCAATTAAATGTTGAGTGCATGACTGTGAAGCAAAAATGTTGAACTACAAGTCCAACATTGCTTCGGGGGAAAAGGGGGATTAGAATTTACAGGGGCAAGGTAAAGTGACTATTACGAAAATTGCATTTTGTCTCAATATTTTTGTCCAGGATTGTAGGCCTATGGCTATGCATGGCTGTTGTTATCAGGTTCTATTAATCATGTGACTAACCTTTGCAACTCAAACCTGTTTTGTCTAAATACAATTTCGCTATAGATCTAAGCTCAGGGCCCACGCTACAGGGGGAGGTAGGGGGCAATGCCCCCCCCATTTTTATTTGCTAACTTTATGTATCAAATCATCCTGTTTGGTTTTAAATAGGTATCAAACCCTTCTTTTTGGCTCCCCATTTTAGAATCGGTGGCGCAGGCCCTGAAGCTGGTAAACGAAATCATGGTTGATATACTTCAACTTAATTATTTTTTACAGGGTGGTAAGATCCCTGTCAAATGGACAGCACCGGAAGCAGTCCAATTAAAGAAATTCACTATTGCTTCGGATGTTTGGAGTTATGGTATCCTGCTTTGGGAGGTAATGTGTTACGGAGAAAGGCCATATTGGAACTGGGGCAATAATGAGGTATATTCGTTAGGGAAATTTACTTTATACTTCCCCATCGTTAGGGAAATTTAGACCCCGTTTACACTGTCCCGGGACAATTTTGTACCGTTACGGTTCGCAAGTGTTTACACTGTCGCGGTTCCAAATTGTTCCGTTTAGCCGTTCTGTTTACACTGTACCGGTACGACCTTAATTTGATGGTAGAACATTGTTTAGAAGAAGCTGTATTTAGTCAACCAAGGCTTTTATTTTGCCGCTGAAGTCAACAATCGAATTTTTATTGTGAGTTAAAATGGAGCGGAAGGCCGATTAAAACTTTACTTGGATGAAAGACAAGGTGGCTTTAATTTTCAGTGTTATTTTAGACTACAAAACTGCAAAGGCCAATCAAGGCTTGGACTAGGAAACACTACAAGCCTTTTCTGTGGTCGTCTTTTCTTCAGAATTTCCTTTTCTTCAGAATTTGAGAACGTAGTTACGCCACAATCAAAGCCTCGATTACCTGAAACAGCCATACAAAAGACCTCTTTGTGAATCCGTGACAAAATCGTCTCGGATAGGTGTTTACACTGTCCCGTTCAAAAACGGAACCGTGACGGTACAAAATTCGTTCGCTTTCAAAGCAGGGTCAAAACTGTTCCGGATAGCAGAGCAAAATCGTCACGGTTCCACAGTGCTAGTGTAAACGCAAGGGCGAACCGCGACAGTTTTGCCACGGTTCCAAACTTGCACGGGACAGTGTAAACGGGGTCTTACTTTATGCATTTCCATCGTTAGGGAAATGCTTGTAACGATAGTAATATAAATTGGGCATTGTGATGACTTTCAAGTAACTATTCTAAACCTGAATAATGGAAGTTAGCGTCCTTTCGTTATTTCATTACTTGAACACCAAGACACAGAACCAAGATCTTAAGCTTGTAAACTCTTTAAATCCATTTTCTATAATGGTAGGGGGAAATATTGTTTTTGTCAACAATTTTCAAAGATTTTGGCAATCATGTTATGTTTTTCTTTAAAGATAAATCAAGCAAAGGAGGTTTTTTAAACTTTTGTGAATACAAATATGGAAAAGACCAGTACGAAAGATTTGGCAATTAAACAAACGTAAATCAAACAGTTGGAAAAACTTATAGCTAAGCAGGATACTTTAAAAAACAACGCCTAAAAACAATGAATATGTGTACAATAAAGGAAGGAAGGAGTAAGTAATTTCTTTATGCGACTGTTGGCGCATTCTTTTTTGAACTGAAATTTCGATTTAATCCTTAATTCTTTTTTTAGGTGCTTGAACGTCTGGCTTCTGGCTTCAGACTTCCTCCGCCAATGGTATGTTTTACGTTTAAAAGTCTCTAGATTTTATAAATCTTTACTACAGCTTTTCATAGCCTTTCTTTGATCAATTACCCAAGATATGACAAATATGCCATGCTCTGTTCTTTTTATATCGAGGCTACACCTAGCTTAAACATTGTCTTTTCCTTGTTTTTTCCATGGCTTATGTTTGTGAGCTTTATCTGCTTTAAACCCTAGAATCCATATCGGGGTACTACAATGCCGACGTAAAAGCAGTTGATTTATCTTGATCCATAGAGTTCCTTGCAACAGCATTTTTGATCTAAAGATTTTCCGACAAAAGAAAATTCTGCGGGCCTACTGACGGCCTACTATTCTACAGACACTTTTCTTCTTCTATCGCAGAAGGGTTAAAAAACAGTAACAAAGCTGTTGGCAATGATTGATGTAACTTGCTTTATTGGCCTACAAATTTTAATTGGAAAAATAAATTAACTTGCTGATAATGCATCCAAACCCTAGATTCCTGAAAATACATGCATCCGTACAAATAATTTTGTTTTTTCTTCATATGTTCTCGTCATGTGCAATGAACTTTCATTTGTTATCCAAATCATCGTTTTAATAGTTCTCCCATTCTGGTAATGGTATATTTGCGAATGCAACGCTACCTTTGAATATCTTTCGTTTGCCTATTTACTGTCCTGTGTACCATAACATTACCCAATGCTTGATTCACCAGATTTAATGACGTTCTCTGATAATCAAAAACAATATCTACTTTTTAGAAATTAGGAACCTTACTAAGAGCCTATTTAGCCTAAGCTGTCAATAAGTACTCCATGAAACAAGAGCCTGTTTTGCCTAACTCTGAAAAAGTAGGTTTTTACTTTACCATATGGTATCTTGCTTCACGACGCCCCTTTTTTCTTCCCGCTGTTTGTACCCTTTGAAACGCTTTACTCTCGTCTTGGTTTCCATTCTCTCAAACTATCTTCTTTCAAAACATACTTGTTCTCCCCTTCTTTCTCTTTTGAGAACCTTCCTTCTTACGTAACTTAACATTGGCCTCAGACCTCCTTTCTCTCCTCATGGCTTTGCTATTGGCCCCAGACCTGTTGACAAAAAAATTCTTTTACTGTTTTTGAAATCATCAACGCAACTATTTTTCGGTTTTTTACCTAAGTGAATACTTCTTGCAGAGCTGCCCTAAAGTTGTACATGATCTCATGTTATCTTGCTGGCATAAAGATCGCGTGAAAAGACCCAAATTTAAGGACATTCGTGGCACGATTGATAAGTGGATCCAGAGTCCGGAGTTGCTGACACACGAAGAATCGGTTGTGACAAAGCGGTATGTTACAAGGCATCTCCTTTCAATATTCAACAAAGCTATTAAACTTGAATATGAATTTAATCATTTTGGTTATGCGATACATACTAGATTGGACGCTACATTAACTTTTGTCTCTGGTGAAGGGGGGGGGGGGGGAGGTGAGGGATGCCACTGACAAACATATGGGCAAATTGGTATAGATGTTAATATTGTTATGTTAATATATTAATATATGTTAATATTGGAGTCCACGATGTGTTAGTTTTGTTGAAAAATGACTAGTATGTTTATTTAAAATATGACCTTGGAATTTATTCAAAACATCTCAAGTGATGTTAGGATCCTAAATTAGGGCATTTTAGCTTACTTCAAGGAAAGAAGTTTTTTCTAAAAATTTATAATTTTTTACTTTTTATGCATATCCAGGGCCACAGTTTTCTTAAAAAATGACTGAAAAATGATGTTTTGCCTGACAATATAAGGTACAAATTTATCAAATTCTGTTGCAAACATAAGTTACGGCATTTTTTGGTTGCCTAAAAAAATAATTTTTGTTGATTGTGACCAGTTGTTTATTGTGACGTCTTTTAAAGGTTTTTTGTGATAGAATTTTTATAATATCATCCTAACCTTTACTTTCAGATCTGATTTCTAATGTCATGGAAGTATCTTGAAGTGACAACAAAAAGGTATTTAATGAAACTTGTTGAATGTTTTTTTTACAACAATAAAATTATTCTATATTAGTTCATGATTTCTAATTTTTGCAAATCCGGGGTCATTGTTTTTTTTAAAATGAGTAGTATTTTTGTTTCAGAATATCTGCTCGAAATTCATCCAAAACTTGTGAAATTATGTTGGAAACGTAAATTAAGGCATTCTAGGTTGCTTGGAACAAAGTTTTTCCCCGAAAATTGATAATGTTTGAATTTTTTTGCATATCCTGGGTCCAACCATGTAATAAAAAAGACTAGGATGTTTATCTTGATATATGAGCTTGACTTTCATCAAAAACACTAAAACGATGATGTGAAATTAAAATGATGTTTGAAACGACAATCAAGGCATTTTAGGTTGTTTCGTGAAAAAAATTGCTTCTTTCAGAAAAATAATTTTTTTTAGCTCTTTTCTATAAAAGGTCAAAGTTTTCTTGAAAATGACTTGTCTTATCTTCAAAATTTATCTTATAAATAACTTATCTCAGAATATTAGCTTCAAATTTATCCAAAATTCGTAAAATGGTGTTTGAAACCTAAATTAAGGCGTTTTAGGCTGTTTTGAGGAAAAAGGAATTTTCCCAAAAATTTACAATCTTTTTTTTTAATTTTGAAAGGGATTATCGAAGTTTGTTATAAGGACCAGGGTTTCGAGGTCATGGGAACCGATACCCTGGGTACCAGACTCACTATATAAAATAATAGAGAGTCTGGTCTAGTGCGCCCCATTCTCGTTCTGGTGAACTTACTTGAAAGAACTGAAGTCTATTTAACAGACTAGGCCTGTGAAACAAAACTGTCGGATAAATAACAAAGATACTCAGTAGTCAGAGGAGTTTTGGGAAATCTTCAAGCAAATGTATTTTATATAGTTCTGTAAAGTCGACATTATTAATACAGTCTGGTAATAGACTTTTCTGCCTCAAGATTCCAATCAAATCAGGTTTAAAACGCCATTTGTCAGGAAAAAACATGTGCGAAGCATCAAATTAAAGTTAGCACAATGCAGTTATTAAATGTTAATCATTATTAAATTTCGTATGCAACTTAAAATAAGTCTTTTGTAATTTTCCTCATAAATTGTGTGTACTTTCAAAGTCTACTTTCTCACTGTGAAGGCAGCGCGCTTGGACAACACGGCGGTTAGAATCATCACGTTGGAAGTTCACCACAGCAAATATGGCCAATACGACAAGCGAAGCCCCGTATGCCGGGTGAAATATTAGCCATAACTGATTTACTTGTTTTTGTTGTTGTTTGTTCTCGGCGCCTTGCGGTGTTTCTTATTTACTGCATTTCACTACAAGGCCTGATTTCTTTGCAATGAGAGGCACAGCCTGAAATATCAGAGACTTTCCAAAGCCAGTTGGCAATATGGCAAAGGTGTCTCTTCTCTCTACAAACAAGGCTTTCGTTTCAGAACATGCTGAAAATATTCTTCGAGTACAGTTTTAACAGCATCTTCAAACTCAATCGTTACGGTCGCTAGCATTTATTTATGTTGTGTTCTGTTCAATGTTTTACACCAGAGCTAAGTTTATTGTTTCGCTTTGAACGTACAAAAATCTGTACACTCGCTCCTGATTGGTTAAAATCAGCACACCAGAACGAGAATGGGGCGCACTAGACCAGACTCTCTATTTTATTTTATATATAGTGAGTCTGGTACCCAGGGTAGGGAACCGATGGTTCTTATATTTTCCTCTCCATTGGTCCCCTCTATTTGTCCCCTCCATTTGTCCCCTCCATTTGACCCCTCCATTTGTCCCCTCCATTTGTCCCCTCCATTTATCCCCCCCCCATTTGTCCCCTCCATTTGTCCCCTCCATTTGTCCCCCCATTTTCCCCCTCCATTTGTCCCCTCCATTTGTCCCCTCCATTTGTCCCCTCCATTTGTCCCCTCCATTTGTCCCCTCCATTTGCCCCCTCCATTTGTCCCCTCCATTTATCCCCTCCATTTGTCCCCTCCATTTGCTCTAGGTTTTCTCGGTCTTTATGTCCTGGGATTGAAAGCCAAGCACATTTATCATTTAGCTGATTGATTTTATGTAGATGATCGAGTTTCTTTGCGTCAGTCAGCCTTGCATAATCGATATTGCATTGAATGTGCCAATCCTTCTTACCATTACAATGATGATTTTATTTCTCTTTCAAAAAAGTTTGGCCCGGGTCGTGTCACTTGCTTCTCAGTATATCTCAGTATATACCTTATTATACTATCACTAAGATCTATTTATGGGTTAAAGAAAGCTGAAAATTCTCTCTGAGTTTCCTCTCAATTCAAAATTCATTTTTCTAGTTCCCACAAATGCATTTGTGTTCTGTTTCCTTGCATTTCGGCTGCCGTTAACAATGCATGCTTTGCCATTGCAAATTCCAAGACTTCCTGGACTGTATATTGCATCATCACAGATGTGATGTTCCCGTAATGCATGAACTGCTCCGTGGTTGTGTAGCCAACTTTATTTAAAGATTAGCTTTGTGATATTTTCTATTTAATTCAAATATCACTTTTCACCAAATTTAGCTGGTATTTACTGTTACTAATGCGTCGCCCAATGTGCCCCACAAACGATGGCACCGATGACTCTGAAAACATTTTGCAGCTCTGTCTATCCAATGTAAATTCAGGGGCGTCGCGACCGGGGGGGGCGGGGAGGTGTCACACCAACCCAATAGTATCTCAATAGGAAATTTCAGGTAAAACCCGCTCGGTGGAGAAACGCTTCAGGTATTTTAGAGACCTTCATGTCATAAAATCAATAAAGGATCAAGCAAAGGTAGTTGCTCCGTTGGTTAAATATGATATTCCTTAATATGAATGAAGGTAAACAAACTAATGATTTGAAGATTTGAAGATTGCTTCTTGGCACTTAATCGAAAGGCCCTCTTTAGGTAAAATTGTGTCTTGTGTCCATTTCCCCTAAAGTTTCTCTGTAGAAGCGTCAACTGCAATTCACTATGAGCTCCAGATATTTTTAACATGCGAAAGGCATGCTTAGAAGAAAAGAGGGATCTAAATTGACAACCAGTGCTGCTTGTTACCTAGCTTGTTACCATTTGGATATGCAAATCTTCCCAACAACGATCTAATGCAGATTTTTTGTATGGTGTTAAATACTTTCCTGTTGAATTCAATAGAGATATACTTCTCCCCTTTTGGTCCTATTTGAAGTAAAGTCCCGTTTGGCCCTATTCGGTTCTGTTTTAACTTTTTATTTTAGCAAACTGTTTGAGACAGTCAATTGTAGTTTAGCTTTATGTAATGTCCCCGGTAGTCACAGCCTTTTGCTTCCAGAGGTATCGTTCCCTGTGTTGTAGTAATTTTTGATAGTAGTATAGTTTGTGGTATATATTGTAAATTTTTAGTAGAACCTTATAAAAATTGTGTCATTGATGCTACTAGCCCTCATTTCGACATGTTTTACACTTAGACTACAAAGAAAAACTTGTCTTCTTTTGTTTATTATGTGAGAGGATTGCCATGCAAAAGATGTTCTGAATAGATAAACTGAATACGGTAACGTTGCAAAGAGTGACTTAGGCATTCTCTTGTTTTAGGGGGAAATTTTTGCTTTTTTGTTCTTTAAACTTTTATAGTCCTGATTTTTAAAGGTTCAGATTTATTCATAAAATTAAGTTTCTTTAAAAAGGAATTATCAAAATGGCCAACAAACCACTTAAGGAAACGTGAAAAAGGAAATTCCTTCACTTTAGGACTGCTGCTCACGTTTCGATAGTTCTAGACCCTATGTATAATCGAAAGGCCATCATGGCTTTGCTCACTTTTTCATTAGAATTAATAATAAAAACAAGAAGATATGCAAGAAAATTCACTCTCCAGAAACATCTCTACGATAAATTTGAACAAAAAGGAGTAACAATTGATACTACTTTATTAAAATTGGGTGTAATGGAACATTAGCTAGTGGGCGCTCTGAGAAACCTCTGAAAACCTTCACCTTTAACAGAAAATATGCAGATGCTGAATTAAGAGGTTCAAAAATACAGTATTAAGCTAATAGGTAGCCCACATTTAAAATTTGTAATCCTGATCTATTTACGTCTTGCAAAAATGATGATCATTGCCTCTTACCTGATTTTCATAGCAGGTTTTAATCTAATGGCAGCGAATTTAAGGCAGGGGAGGGGTGACCAACATTCTAAAAGCCAATGGAAAAGTAATTAATTTAATGGTTTGAAGTAAATTTTACCGTTTCCACAGGGGAGGGGCGTCCTAAGACGTTGGAATGGAGGCTGTTCTGTATAGGCCACGCCCAAAACCACAAGCACGCTCATTCCCAAGATAGTTGTGTTTGTGTTAGAGATTTTCCGTTAACTGACATGGAACTTCATATAAGAAATTGCCTAGTCACGGAAAGTCAATAGCATAGTTAAAATTGCCAAGTAAAAAATCCCTCCAACTAAACAAAAACTGGCTTGCGAAGAGAGGGCTGAGCCCCAAGAGTCTCCCTTCACGGCACCCCTGCTTTTTCTATAGAATCTTTCTATGAGCACAAGCTACACCTATTGTTAACATGATGCTTATTGGACTTTTATTTCTTAGTTAGATACTTCAGCCCGTATCATGGATACGTAAGTGATATATTGCAGATTTTGTTAATAATATCATTGATAGTTTTGTAGTTCGGCATCGGTTTAAAATAATAAGAATTTTGTACTAAATGGCATATCTTTCACGTGCCATATCTGAATTAACTGATGATTCATTATTATGATAATACTATTACATTTTTAGTTTTATCGCAAATTTTTATTTTTAAAAATGAATGTCGTACTACTCGGTGATTCGGTTGTGTTCTTTCTGGCTACATTCTTTTCCTTATGTTAGAATATTGTTTATAAGAATATTAGGGTCCAGAATCATCCCATTTTTTAGAATATCATAAAAATATTGCTCAATCTCGGCTCCCATTTTTGTCCTTCATTCTTCAGTTGCCTGTTTTGTGATGTTGATGACAAAGAATTGCATGACTCGAGATGTCATTTTTTTCAAAAAGCGTGGTTTCTATGCGGGTATGAGCGACGTTACCCTGAAACCAGATCAGATTTGAAAAAATGGTACTTTAAGAATACATTCAGGCTAAAAACGAACATTTCTTACGATTATCGAGGCTGGAAAACTTTTATGTTATTCTTATGAAAAATAAGTGTATAAACATTTATTTTATAAGAAAACTTGGAACCAGTGTCAGCCTGTTGCCTCTTATTTTTTCACATAAATTCAGCCTAACGTGTTTCTTATTTTGTTTCTTATTTTCTAAAGGAATTTCCTGTGCATAGTAGTATCCGGACCTGGCATGTGCTTGATAAAAAAATTCATGCTATTTTACCTATCACTTTCTAATTTTCTGTTGCTTTTTCTTCATTTTTCAATTTTCGCTGTTGATTTATCTCTTGTTTTTTGTTTAATTTCAGCTTGTCTTGTTTGTAATGTTGTCCTTAATTTTCGGGCAAATCTCAGCCTGGTAACTTAAAACATTTATGATGCTTTCTAAGGACGTGTTTTTTAATGTATAACAATTAGAATTTTAATTATAATTTTAATTAGCTATTTTCTGTTCACTTAACATTGGTGACAAGGTTTGAGTGTGGTTTCTTTAGACAGGGCAAAACGATATTGGGAGCAGTTTTGATCCCATGTATCTATGAATTCGCGTAGCCAGGTTCATTTTGCAAACGTTAAATTTTGCAAACGGAGGACATCGAAAGCTCTGTGGCTTTTTTCATAGAATACAACGAAGGCTATATTTTACTTATTTATGAAAATTATTTTATGGATGACTTAAGCACCTAGAATTTATAGATGAAGCAACTCATATTATTTATGGGAAGTGAAGTGCTATCATTAAAATTGCATATGCTTAATTCCTACCGTCTACTATCATAGACTTACTTCTGAACCAATTTCGAAAGTTTTAAAAATCATGATATGAATAAAATTACACCCCAATTCAATTACACGGAAATGCTTATTTTACAATTACCAATATTATGTTACTTGATGTTATTTTCACAAAATCCAGTAACAAAGTTTCACGAGGAAGTGGAAATGAGATGCTCAATGGTGTCGAGGAACGGGCGTGTATTGCAAATGTGATAACTTTTAATAAAAAGCCATGGACTCGTGTTTATTTGGTATTGAGAAATGACAAGAGGTTTACCGTTTGTGGTTTGGTTGACCGTTATTCAAATTTTGCTGTTATCGTTTCTCTGTATTAGTCTGGCGGCCTAACTTGAGCATCTGCTCATACGATTGTTTTTACACATATTCATACATTTGTTGTTCTAGTAGACCCTTTATTTTGGTGCTGCCGTTTTCGTTCAGCTTCTTCACAGCTTGGTCCACAATAAAGACTGGTGTGAATGGAAGTTAAGTATTTATCTTGGACCACCTCGAGATTATGTAGTATTATTTGTTAGCTCGTCATCATTTATGGCATCGTAGCAACTGTCTATCATGGATATAAGATGGAACTGGCATCCCATTTTGGGCCTAGTCCTGTTAACCTTGAGCTGTATTGTAAATGTTATCAAAGGAATAGAAGGTGAGCAGTTACTGTGCTGTTGCAAAAGACAACATTGCTTTTATTGCAAATGTTTTATTTATTTGATTTATATGACAAGGTAATGTCTTTATAAAGAATTTGGAAAACTTTTAGTCTGTTTGTATCAACAAGTTGCCCCATTTATGAGGAAAACTACAAATATGTTTAGCTTCAAATGTTAGTGTTGATAAGAACTTTATGTAATCATTTTTTAATTTCAGTATAAATTTTTGTGTATATATACTTATTATTGATGAACCCCCCTTAAAAATTTTCTTGTAATTTAAAAACCCCTCTTCTTGAAGATGAAAATGCTTTAAATGGATTTTCCCACCTCAATTCGATTAATACCTGTTTATTTATCTCAGCATTCCTGTTTGTTGTCCTAAATTGATGTGAATTATATCACCCCAAAAGTCACAATTAATTTGATTAACTCCCAACTTTACTGAAACAGCGTTCTTTTAAAGTAAACACTTAGAATTGGAACCAGAATTAACTTTGACTGAACAAGTAAACAGGTTTGCGTTTCATGTTGTGCCCTGTAATTGCCCAATGTTTTCCAATTTTTTATAGAAAATTTTACATGCTCTCCAAATCCAAGCATTCAAAAATTAACTTGTTTAGGTCTAAGAGAAAAAGAAAGATTGAATTGGTACCAAAATGGTTTAGAAAATGTCTGATTTTCAATGTGAGCTTGTGTATCAGTGACAAAATGTTGCTTTTTTCTATGATCATCCTGGTTTATGCTTTTTTGTTTATAGACTGTCATTTCTTTTCAGTTCCTGTTTCATTGCCTGAACTTGGACTTTGGAGGACAGTCATAAATGGCACTAATCCTTCAGCTCGCAATTATGTAAGTACAAACAAGTGACCATGAAAATCTAGACATAAATTTTTCAGGGCAAGGGGTATGGTAATGGAAGCTTTTTGTATGAAAGTGTTTGGTCATCTCATTGATTTTGAATCAAACTAATAATGAAAGATTTATACAAAAAGCTTCCTGTTTACTTTTTAAAGATCTCAATTCAGTAAAAACCTCTGCTTCAGCAAGATCCAGGAAAAAATATTGAAGGATTAATTGAAATTTTACTTTAAGATTTTATCAGTGTTGAAAGACTTTCTTAAAACTTTAGCCTAAATATTAAAACTCTACCTTTGGTCTGGCTATGACCCTCTTTGTGCAGACCCCTAGTAAGGACCAACCACATTATCCAATGGCAGAGTGCTGTAACACTCAAAGTCTAACTTATCAGGCAATGTAAACATAATCAATCATAATCAGATTAAGCTTCACTTTGCAGCTAACATAATAAGATAAGATAATGCCTCAAAAAATACTTCAGCAACCAATCAACAAAAGTTTTCAACTGCAGGCCTGGCTGTAAGCATTTTAGCAGGCAAGTGGTACATCACTCTCCTCGGTAAAGTCAGGTGGGCAATTTTTTTCTCTTGAAAATCGTTGATAAAGGTATATGAATAAACAACAGTCTCTATCAGCTATATTTGCAAAATAAGATGGCGACTCTCTGACAAAAATAAAACGATTGTTTTGTATAGTCGCAAATCAACAATATTCTCACTAGCAAGATTTGAATAGAACCAAAAGTAAATAATCACATAGTGTGATTTTGTTATAACATTAGTACAAACTAGCATTCATCAGAAAGCTGTTCGTTTGATGTTCAAGTACTTGAAGGCTTGTTATTTACGAGTTCGTTGTCACAGGAACATACACATATCTTATTAAGCAAAACTATTCAGCTATTTCTGGAAGTTTTAAGATTAAAAGATTTTGAGAGATGACAGTTTTTTACTGGTCCTTAAAAAGTTTTATCTATCAGTGGGGGATCTCCTGTATACTTTGATCAACATTATAGCCAGTTATGAGAAACCACAGCTGTTCATACATTACTTAGAGTTATTAAGCACCAAGTTTGCATCTTCTTTCCATCTATATCCTCAATTTTTCTTCAAAGAACAGCTTCCTTGTCGTATTTTTTGTAGTAGTTAAGGGTCCGCAAATCATGTAGTAGTTAAGGGTCCTTTTTGGTTTTTCGTAGTTAATTGTCCTAGGGGTCATAGGGGTCCTAGGGTCATAGGGTCTGGTTTTTCCAGTATGCCCCCGAGTCAAGCGTGGAGGCACGCGCGGGCGATCGCCTGCCTCAAACAGCCGGGTCTGCAATTGTGTCAATTGGAAGGTAGAAGTCATACTATGTTTAGTGACATTTTCAAACACACTACATCAGGCATCAAAATTTATACTTTTTATACAAATTTATACATTATATAAAATTTATACAAAATTTAACAATGTTGTTACAAATTAGTTATGACAAGATCGCTTAACATAACAGATTACTTAAGCAAGGGGGTGAAAAGAGGGAGTAATCTGCAATCAACACCTGGTGCTTTATTAATTTTCAAAACTCAGCGATTTAAAGTTTTGATCCAAGAGTTGTCTGCACTGTTCACCTGACTATTCTGTTCTTCGGTGATCACGGCACCAGGAAACAAAGTGGAGCCGGTGTAATATGCGTTTTGGTAGGTGTAATATGCGCTTTGGTACCCTATGCAAATATATAACATTGTAAAACGCAATGTGTTTCAAATCATGTGATTTCATCGTAGTGCGATATTGTGACTTGTTATAATTAACAAATTGAACACAAAGCTTTTTGAGTTTAAAATTTCACACTTTTCAATCAAGAAAACTTTGGAGTCGCCATTTATGTTGTACTTTTTTGCATAAACTTCACTGCACTGCTCCTTGTTAGTACCCCCTTATTAGAAATAGTTCGATTGTTCTTTCCATTCTGAACAATATGAACCAGAACATTTGTGTTCCCAGACCGGTTCGCATGCTAAATTCCACCATTCGTTTTGATGCCCTATTGTTTAAGTGCTTGGGTACGATTTTGCATAACCAAAATTGCCATGCATTTGAGCACCCGGACCGAAATGCATAAGGTTACCAAAACGCATATGACACCACCGACATTTATTGGTTGGGGAAAAAACGGAACTATCGGAAGACTACAAATGCCATACAGTCTTATGGGTATGTGCCTTCGTATTGCAATCAATGATGATATATGGACTGATGGAGAGAGATAAAATATCTTGAAAAGGGCAACAGTGCTCTATCTTTCGGGGAGGGGGGATTCGTATTTGCAGGGGCAAGGTAAAGTAGAAAATTACAAAAATTAAATTGTGTCTGAACATCTTTGTCC
>NW_027019541.1:5419927-5439855 GCF_013076305.1 Rhopilema esculentum | reverse complement strand
ACAAACTTCGATGATCACTTTCAAAATTGAAAAATAAAAAATTGTAAATTTTTGGGAAAATTCCTTTTTCCTCAAAACAGCCTAAAACGCCTTAATTTAGGTTTCAAACACCATTTGACGAATTTTGGATGAATTTGAAGCTAATATTCAGAGATAAGTTATTTATAAGATAAATTTTTAAGATAAGACAAGTTATTTTCAAGAAAACTTTGACCTTTAATAGAAAAGAGCTAAAAAAAATTTATTTTTCTGAAAGAAGTAATTTTTTTCACGAAACAACCTAAAATGCCTTGATTGTCGTTTCAAACATCATTTTAATTTCACATCATCGTTTTAGTGTTTTTGATGAAAGTCAAGCTCATACATCAAGATAAACATCCTAGTCTTTTTCATTAAATGGTTGGACCCAGGATATGCAAAAAAAATCAAACATTGTCAATTTTCGGGAAAAAACTTTGTTCAAGCAACCTAAAATGCCTTAATTTACGTTTTCAACATAATTTCACAAGTTTTGGATGAATTTCGAGCAGATATTCTGAAACAAAAATACTACTCATTTTAAAAAAAACAATGACCCCGGATATGCAAAAATTAGAAATCATCAACTAATATAGAATAATTTTATCGTTGTAAAAAAACATTAAATGCCATAAAATACCTTTTTGTTATCACTTCAAGATACCTCCATGACATTAGAAGTCAGATCTGAAAGAAAACGTTAAGATGAAATTTGAAAATTTCTATCACAAAAAACCTTTAAAAGACGTCACAATAAACAACTGGTCACAATCAACAAAAATTACTTTTTTAAGCAACCAAAACTGCCGTTTCTTATGTTTGCAAAATTATTTGAGGTGTATTTGATAAATTTTTAGCTTATATTGTCAGTCAAAAAATCATTTTTTAGCCTTTTTCAAAAAACTGTGGCCCTGGATATGCATAAAAAGTAAAAAATTATCAATTTTTGAAAGAAAACTTCTTTCCTTGAAGCAAGCTAAAATGCCCTAATTAAGGATCCTAACATCACTTGAGATGTTTCGAATAAATTCCAAGCTCATATTTTTAAAAACATATTTTCAAAAAAACTGACACATCGTGGACTCCAATATTAACATGTTTTTGGCAAAGAGTGCAAAGAGCTTTCGGATGTCAAATCTCTTCAGAAATAGGTAAGGGGTACTTGTCAACAAATATGAGAGATACAAATATGATCCAGTCCCCTGATTCTCCTGAATATCACACATAATAATATATGCGCGCACATAGAAAACATCTAGACCAATTTTCACGTATGTTTGTTAGTAGCATCCGCCCCCCCCTCCCCCCTTCACCAGAGACAAAAGTTACTGTAGCGTCCAATATAGTATCTATCGCATAACCAAAATGATTTACTTCATATTCAAGTTTAATAGCTTTGTTAAATATTGAAAGGAGATGCCTTGTAACATATCGCCTTGTCACAACCGATTCCTCGTGTTTCAGCAACTCCGGACTCTGGATCCACTTATCAATCGTGCCACGAATGTCCTTAAATTTGGGTCTTTTCACGCGATCTTTGTGCCAGCAAGATAACATGAGATCATGTACAACTTTAGGGCAGCTCTGCAAGAGATTTTCAATCATAAACAGCTGCTTTTTAAGTATTTACTTAAGTAAAAAACGGAAAAATAGTTCCGTTGATGAATTCAAAAACAGTAAACAGAATTTCTTTGGTTATGTAAGATCTGAGGCCAATGTAAGGTTATGTAAAGAGGGAGGGGCTAAGAAGAGAGGGAGTCTGGGAAGCAAGGAGAGAGTAAAGCGTTTCAAAGTTTACAAACAGCGGGAAGAAAAAAGGAGCGTCGTGAAGCAACCTACCGTATGGTAAAGTAAAAACCTACTTTTTTCAGAGTTGGGCAAAACAGGTTCTTGTTTTATGAGGTACTTATTGACAGTTAAGGCTAAATAGGTTCTTAGTTAGTTTCTTAATTTTTGAAAAGTATAAATTCTATTAGTATGTATAAGTATTTAAATCCCACAAACAGAAACCCATAAAAAATGAAAGTTTATTGCACATGATGAGAACAAGTGAAGAAAAAACAAAATTAAGAACCTAATTCGGAAAATCTTTAGATCAAAAATGCTGCTGCAAGGAAGTCTATGGATCAGGAAAAATCAACTGCTTTTACGTCGGCATTGTAGTACCCCGATATAGATTCTAGGGTTTAAAGCAGATAAAGCTCACAAACATAAGCCATGGAAAAAACAAGGAACAGACAATGTTAAGCTGAGTGTAGCCTCGATATGAAAATAACAGAGCATGGCATATTTGTCATATCTTGGGTAATTGATCAAAGAAAGGCTATGAAAAGCTGTAGTAAAGATCTATGAAATCTAGAGACTTTAAAACGTAAAACATACCATTGGCGGAGGGAGTCTAAAGCCAGAAGCCAGACGTTCAAGCACCTAAAAAAAGAATTTAGGCTTTAATCGAGATTTCAGTTCAGAAAAGAATGCGCCAACAGTCGCATGAAGAAATTAAATATTCTTCCTTCCTTTATTGTAAAAAAATTCTTTGTTTTTAGGCGTTGTTTTTTAAAGTATACTGCTTAATTAAAGCTTTTTCCAACTGTTTGATTTACGTCTGTTTAATTGCTAAATCTTTCCTACTGGTCTTTTCCTTATTTGTATTCACAAAAGTTTAAAAATCTCTTCTGCTTGATTCATCTTTAAAGAAAAACATAATATGATTGCCAAAATCTTTGAAAATTGTTGACAAAAACAATATTCCCCCTACCATTATAGAAAATGGATTTGAAGATTTTAAAAGCTTAGGATCTTGGTGACCAAGTAAGGAAATAACGAAAGGACCCTAACTCCCATTATTCAGGTTTAGAATAATGACTTAAAAGTCATCGCAATGCCCAATTTTTATTTTTATCGTTACAAACATTTTCCTAACGATGGGGAAGTATAAAGTAAATTTCCCTAACGAATATACCTCATTATTGCCCCAGTTCCAATATGGCCTTTCTCCGTAACACATTACCTCCCAAAGCAGGATACCATAACTCCAAACATCCGAAGCAATAGTGAATTTCTTAAGTTGAACTGCTTCCGGTGCTGTCCATTTGACAGGGATCTTACCACCCTGTAAAAAATAATTAAGTTGAAGTATATCAACAATGATTTCGTTTACCAGCTTCAGGGCCTGCGCCACAATTATCAACAATTACCCTAGGTGCCAGAGCCTCAGAGAGTGAAAGGATGATTCCATTCTCCTTCGCAATTTCTTCCCCCGTTCTTCATCCTTTGATTCTCTGAGGCTCTGGCACCCAGGGTAAACAAGAATGATCTCGTTTACAAGCTTCAGGGCCTGCGCCACCGATTCTAAAATTGGGAGCTAAAAAGATGGATTTGATACCTATTTAATACCCACTAGGAGGATTTGGTATCTATAGTTATCAAATAAAAATGGGGGGCATGGCCCCCTGCCTCCCCCTGTGGCGTGGGCCCTGAGCTTAGATCTATAGCGAAATTGTATTTAGACAAAAAAGGTTTGGAATGAATGGTAGCAGAGTAGATTGTGTTGCAAAGGTTAGTCACATGATTACTGGAACCTGACAACAACAGCCATGCATAGCCATAGGCCTACAATTCCGGACAAAAATGTTGAGACAAAAAGCAACTTTCGTAATTGTCACTTTACCTTGTCCCTGTTAATTCGAATCCCCCTTTTCCCCCGAAGCAATGTTGGATTTGTAGTTCTATCATTTTTGCCTCACAATCATGCACTCAACATTAAATTGGGGGAGGGGCAAAGCTATTTTTGAAAAAACAGTGAAAATATAAGCATTCCTTGCAAAGTCTCAATCATTTTTGTCCGGGATTGTAGTTCCTTGGCTGTAGCCCGACAAGCAACAGACAATTGCTTACAGTTAAGAAATTTTAGTTCCAGTTTCAGATTCAGAAGAATTTCAATACTGCTGTGCATCTACCACGAAAACAAAGTAATGATCGATGAAGGAGGAAGATTCTCTTTAACAAATATACGCTCAGCAAATGTTTTGATTCTGGGCAGCAAGATGGGTAATAGATCCCAGTGCTTGCACGAGATTACCCTTTACATAGACCTAAAGATGATTATTCTGCTTCAGTATGACATCTAAAAAAAGAACAGCAAATATGATAAGGTGATCTGACATGAATTTAGTATAATTCAAAGATATTTGTTTGTCACTGGTTAGGGGGATAAAAACCTGCTTGATTTTGAAGGGTTTTTATACCGTTGTGTCATATGTATCATCCTTGCTCAATTCTCTGCTCATTCCAAAATCAGCAACTTTGCAAACCATGTCATCATTTACTAAAATATTTCTGGCTGCCAAATCCTGAAATAATAAACATAAGTTAAATTAGGAGTACAGTTTGTAAACGTGACAATACTTAAGGACGGCTATTATACGCTAACTGTCAAATTTTAAAAACAGTGTGCGCATATTTGAAAAAGTATTATTTTTTCCCGATGACTGCATATAAAATTGAGTGTATTTCATCCCATTGCAATTGCTATTATCATAATATATTTGCCAGTCGTCAAATCTAATCATTTCTCAATAGAAAACTGGTATTCTTTGGAAACAGAACCAATGGAAAACGAACCTAGTCCGGATCCCCTTCTACATTAATCTAATAACAATATTTGAAAGAAAATTTTGCTGAATCTCAATTTTGTACAGGCAATACAAGGTATACGGTTACTAAAGCTTTCATTGACGATAAAACCAACACCTACCCTGTGGATGTAGCTCTTTTCAGACAGATACGTCATTCCAGAAGCCACACCCCGGGCCATTCCTAGTAGCTGGAGTGGAGTAAATTTATCATCGTTTTTCTGTGGAGATATAAAAGGTTCTGTTACATTTCTTCAGATTGAGAGACGCAATAAGCCAAAGAAGGACAAATAGCAATGAAACATCAGTAGAATATTTTTTATACAAGTTAAAATTGACTAAAATTTCGACCCGGCATACAACGCTTCTGCAGATAACTCAAAAGCAGTGGCGGACTGCTTTCACTTTGTTTTGTGCGACCACGCCTACTACTGTATCACACGTTTTCCTGCTAAAACAATTTAAGGAGTACCCAGCCCCTTTTCTTAGTAATGACAAGGGAACTGGGTGCTAACAGCTACATCAAAACGACAGTACATAACAAAGGATTTTAAACTTTGCAACTGCTTATAAACTGATCCAAGATGGGACATTCAATTAGCTTTAATTATGAAAGCAGCTAGTTTAAAGTGTTATTTTTGCTTTATTGAGATTGATTTCTAAAGGAGATGAATTTACTATGAGTAGCCTATAAATTTCAATAAATTCTAAACTTTTCCGAGATAATTTTTGAAAATTGCAAGAAAATGGCCATTCAGTTTGAAGGTTGTTGCATTAGGCTCCCTGTATACAAAAATAACGCAAAATTCCTTTATGCACGTATTCTTTGAAAAATATGAAATAAATGAAAAGGAAGCGATGATAGACATTGGGGGATAGTTGTCAATCAATAATTGCCATCTCAATCTATAAATTAGTTTAACTACATACTCAATAACTAGTTTTTGCAACAATTTGAAGAAGTAAATTGAAATTTAGTTAGCATACTTGTAGAAAGGATTGAAGCGATCCATTGCTCATGAATTCCATGACAATCAATATGGGAAGGTCTAAAAAAAATAAATATTTTATAAGCATTGGCAGACAAACTGGAAGACCACGTAATTTATGCTTCCCGGAACGAGACAGGAAGTGCTTCGAATCATAAATATCGAGAAGTACTTATATGCAAGCCAAGTTGTTACAAGGTAGATTGCACATGGGTAGACTGGCTAGGTATGAGTTGCATGCTCACAAACAAAGAAATCTACAAATCTATCAGAAGATCTGCAAAAGATATTTCCTCAAAGCAAATATATTATATACACTTTTTTATAAGAATAAAGTCTATAAGAACATTGAGGCTCAAAATTGCTAAAGCTTAAGAATAATATAAGAATAATGCCAGGCTCAACCTCCATCTAGACTTAAATTTTACCTTAATCTGTCTTTTCTCCCAAAGCAAAACAACTGTCACTTTGATATTCATATTGAAGCAACACATAAGAAAGATTTAAGATTTTTCTTTGGTATTAAGGCGAATTTACAACTTGTGTTAGGCAAGAATAATTTAAGAATAATGTTAGGCACAAAATCGAAAATTTTTAAGAATATTGAGGCTTGGCAAAAAATTAGGTATTCTTATGAAAAATGTGTGTATACCTTTAACGACCACACCCTCGAGATGTATGACATTTGGGTCATCAAATTGTCCCATATATGCTGCCTCTCCCAAAAAGTCATCTCTTGCTTTTTTATTTGCATTTGACTACAAAAAAGAGAAAACAATTGTTCTTTCATTTTCCTTTTCAAATAATTTAAGGAAAGTAGCCCTTCATCAAATTCTTGTTTTACAACGAGCCCTCCATTTAATTAACAATTTTGCAAATAAAAACAAGCTTATTCATAATATAACTTAAAATATAATATATATACATTATATAAAATATATAACATAGATACAAAATAAATTTACAATATATACAAAGATATATAGTTCAATAGGTTGTATCTAATTTTGGTTCTGAAGACATGTAGGGAAGATACCTGTCTACTGGTAGAGAATTTTATGCCCGTACGCTTTCCATGCCTGTACGCTACAAGATGAGCATTTTTGCCCAAGATAAGCATCTATATTGTTTTTGCAAAGAGCCCGCAAATGACTTCCTGAATTTCTTATAAATAAGTCCGATAAACATTCTGGCGCTAGCTTCGTAGGACCCTTATGTCCGATAACCATAGTGTTAGCTTCAGTATTGATCTAACCCTGAAGTGGTTTAAGTCCAAGAGCATTTAACAGTGGTCTAGCATTAGGCTATTTGTGATTATTCTTGCTGTTCGATTTCAAGTTTTTGCAAATGGTTCTTTTCGGTTGCAGCACAGTTTCCCAGAACTAAGTAACAGTATCTTAATTAGGGCTCTACAGTACCAGTATAAAGCATAAAGTGTCTTGGGAATTTTCTGTGTTAAAAATTCTTTGGCATTTTTAAGAAAGCCAATTGCTCGACTGATTTTTTTGACAGAGATCTGATGTGACCTTTCCAGTTAAGGTTGTTGTCTAATTGTATTCCAAGACATTTGGCAGTTTGGACACTATAAATTCGTTCTTCTTGTCTGTTTAAAGATAATGCTTTATTATTATTAGCTACCTGTATTTCCTTTTGTTTCGCTGGAATAGCCATTGCTTTTGTTTTAGCAACATTTAGTGACAATCCTTCAACCATTTCAAGACTCTAGTAACGTCCTTATTCATTGCATCATTTAGCTAGTTAATGTTATCAGATCGATAAGAGAGACTAGTATCATCAGTGTACACTGCTACTTTGAGGTTTTCGCCAGCTAGTGGTAAATATAGATAAGAAATAGCAATGGCCCTAAACATGAGCCCTGGGGCACTCCAATATTATTGTCCATTAGTTCAGATACAATTCCATATATACTTAAGTACTGTTTGCAAATTGCAAAGCAAGACTTAGAAAATGATAACAGCGTTTTTTGGAGACCATAGTGCTCTAATTTGTGACATAGAATACTATGGTCGCCAGTGTCAAATGCCTTTCTAAAGTCGATCAGTAGTACCAAGCCAATGAACTGTCTATTGTCCAAACCGCTGTACCAGTCATCAGTGTTTTTAATAGACAGATTACGGTAGAGTGCAAGGCACGAAAACCAGATTGTGGATTTGCAAGCAGGTCATTCAATTCCAAATGTTTGTACAATTGGTTACAGACTTTCGAAGAGCCTGGAAATGATTGCGGAACCGATATTGGACGGTATTTTGATTTTTTGCTTTCATCACCATCTTTGTAAATGGGTGCAGCCCTAGCAATTTTTCATAAATCAGGAAAAATGCTTGTATCAAAGGAGAAATTCCCCAACAATGGCAAGGCCAGTTCCTAGACAACTTGAAACAGTGTCAGTTCCAACGCTCTTTAACTGGCTGTTTTGGTAATGACTTCCCTTATGTCACGGCCAGTAAGGATTTAAATCTAAATTTTGCCTAACCATTCAAATACTTTGGAAAGAGGAGTGTAAGCGTATTCAGAACCTACACTAAAACTGTTTTGATTTCACGGCTTCATTAGAATCCCAGGTCTTACGAAGAACATCTATCCTGTTAGTCTACGAAAGATCACAAACTTATACCTTGAGTGTCTTGACGGCAACAATTTGTGCTTTTTCGGAAGGTTTTTCCATAGTTCCTATGTACACATCACCAAATTCACCTAAGAAAAATTTTTAATTGCAGAATATTCATAGAATTCAACAAATTCCTTTTCGATTCTCATTAGTCTACAAGCCAAGATGATGGTTTCCAAGGTCAAAAATTGGATGTTACCGTTGTGGGCCTTAAATCTAATTTCAGGCCTTAAACGTTACATCTTATAAATAATACAATAAATTCATTCGAGCATTTCTAAGACAATTGTTAAATTTTGAAAAAATAGAAGATTTAGCCAAAACGCAACTATGAAGTGTCTACAGGGTGAAGCTTCATTTCCTGAAAGTTGAGCAGCACTGGTATCTTCAACAGAAGACGGTGTAATGTGTAAAAATTGAAGTAAAAAATTCTTAGTGATGAATCAAAGAAGACAGAGCCGAGGAAGATAACAGCAGTAATTTGGGTAGATAATAATAGAAGTGCAGAATAATGTTTGCACCTGTCACAGACGCACTTGTCTGTCACCTGAACAGTTTTGATGTAAAAGGAAATTTAAACATTTAGCCCTTGTGACGTAAACAAACAAAAATGTAGCTCGATTCGCGAATGCAAATAGCAGTTGTAAGAATCTACCACCATGATAAAACGTTTCAAGACTTTCAAACTATCGGAAGAACTATGCTCTCAACCAAATTTTGAACCAACTCACCTCCACCAATCAAACGCTCTAGCTTGATCCAGCCGCGGTCCAATTCGTTAGCAAACTGTTGCACAACGTCCTCCAAATCTTGATAGGTCAGATTAACGAAATTCTGAACGCCTTTTCCACTTGGTAGAATCACTGAACAATGTAAGAGAAACTTAGGACCAGGTCAACCAAGCTTTTAACTCTTAAGGTATTTAAAACTTTGCATAATTTGAACACAACATTTCTGAAAGATATTTTTCTCTCGAAAAGCACATGCAAAAACCTATGTATGAACAAATATTTTGAATTCCAAATGTGAAACTATCAGTCACGCTATTAAGACTTAGGTCCAAAGATCTCGAATTCACTTTAAAATTGAAGCAAATCGTCCATAAATATAAATGAATTCGAAATTCTTAACGGAAGTTGGTTTTCTGGCAAAAAATTCTGCTTCACAGCATGTACTAACATGAGTCAGTTCTTTCCATGATGCAATCTCTTAGATGCTTCATGTTAGCGTAAATTATTTGCACAACTACTGTCTAGCAAACATCGAAAAAAGGTTGCTAATGATAATGATCATGATGATGATGATGACTCAACCTATCGGTGCTAGTTCTAGAGAAAATTGATGGCCGGTAAAAAAAATTGATGATAGGTTCGGTAATACTTAAAAGTTCCAGGTCGAATTTGCCTGCCTGAATCTACAATAATTGAAATCGTAATTGGTTGACATCAAAAGTCAAAATTAAACGATTAATAGAAACAAAAGCCTGAAATATTATGGGAAACACTAACTGTTAGGGAAAGAAAATGATATACAAACATTTATCAAAACTTCTACTTACGATCAACGAATTCACTATTTAGGGAAAGAATAGCTGGGTACATTGAAAATTTTTAAGAAATATTTAACAGCGAATGTGTACGAACCTTCCCCGTTTTCAAGTCGAACAGTTTGGAGATGCTTTGGATGTCCCCTTGATAAACAGGAAATTAACACATTTTATTGACAAAGATACAAAATATTATTGGACATAAAAGTGACAGCTATAACCAGGGATCTGAATTGACAGATATTTTAGTTGAAGGAGGGGGGGGAGGGGGTGAAAGGTGCTAGATTTCCGACTGAAAAACAGGCCAATTGTAACTTTGTTAAAATTATACTTAGCTTTACTGGCAGAACCTAAACGTCAGACAGTTCTGCTACTTCCTATCTTAATTGAAAACATTCTTGGAATAAGCGTTATGTAATATTACTCCCTGACGGAAAGATATTTAATTATGTAATATTATTATGAGTTATTTAATTATGGATTAATGGAATGATGACTTAGTCTTTATGACTTCTCTGATTTCCCTGGTGTGACAACCAAGCACCCCTTGCCATTGACGTGGCTGTGAGTAATTCAAATAAAGAGCAAATCTATACGCATAGTCTAGAGGAGTAGTTTGAAATTAAAGGGAGTCACTCGGTGGAAAAATGGCAAAAGGACACAAATAGCGCAAATGAGATAACTTCTGTATAAAAAAGGTTTGAAAAAATGGAAGGAAAATTGCTAAAAAAGGGGGGGGGCATTTATGAAAATCGTATGAAGGTATTCGTAACATGAACTAAGTCATTTTAATCAAACCTGCAGTGAAAAATTTCTTGAAAACATGAAAAATGATGTAGCAGGAAAGACGTACCTTCGGTAGAAGTATACGATGAAAGCGATAGCAATCAAGAGTAAGACAAACAATATGACTACGACAGCAATGACCAAAGTCAGTGAAATACCTGTAAAAATAATTCAATATATAATTCATACATCACTCAAGGCGACTATAGGAGGCATTTTATTCAACGTTCTGCTTGGCGACCACTTAGCTTGGCCTATCATCACCACTTTAATATGATATGAAAAACTAAAGAACCTGCGAAGAAACATGAAATATAACTCGTTAATGATGACAATTTTGATTTCCACTGGCTAATACTTTCCTTTTCCTTTAATTTCAAATCTGATAACTTCTTCTTTGGAAAATCCAGCGCTCGTGTGTGACTTTACCTAATTTGAAAATAAAAATATCATTTAAAAGTTCAATACGTGGGCATCTGCAAAAAGAATATATTCTAAGCAGACCTCGTAACCCTGCGAGAGGGTGCGAGTGACGCTTGCAGGCACAGAAGCCTATGCTCTTAATTCCTGCAGACACTTCACAATCGATTTTTAGCTCTAGTATTTAAAAACCATGCCCAAATGACAGAAAATCATTGCTTAAACGCCACCAATTTCGTTTCAAAAGCCGGTGTCAAGTTGAATGCTTCTTCTCTCTGTCTTGTCTCTTTATTTCTACTTCCTCTTTATTTATCTATTATTCTCTAATTTTCTCCATTTATATTTCGAATTATATTCTCTGATCACTCACAATTACTCGACCATTTTTGTTCAGAGCATTATGAAATGACTTCAATGTTGCTACGCTTGGTCGTTTCTCACTACTGCGCAGGCGATTCCTACCTACTTCCACCTATGCACGTCAGCGTCGATTCTCCCGACAAATCCCTACATTTTTCAAAATATTTCTACGCTACTACCCACGGTCATGCATGCTTCTAAGAACAATATTGAGCAAAATTCCATTTTAAAAACGCGGTATAGATCGAGGACTGAAAAAGTTATTCAAAAAGCAATGCTCTTGTAAGATAGTACACTGATTAAAATCTGTTACAATTTCGCGGTCGCGAAAAATCTTTAAAAATTCTATTGCTCGCAAAATCTCGATCCTTTACGATGATTGTCGAGGATGGTGTTTAATGCAAGTAGGAAGAAAATAGTAACATGCAAACTATGCATGTCTGCCGTATTGGAGCAAAATTACAAGGTACATTAAAGACGTGGCGGATGTTAACGGTTTAGGGGATTTAGTACAGACATTGCCCAAAAATAATTGCTTTGTTGAGATTGAATTGCCCTATGGGAGCCAGAAATACTATCAAAATACGAGAACTTTTGCCTGATTGACTGAAAATCTGCCACACCCCATGTCTTCTTTGCCTGTGAAGTTCACCTCGAAAGAATTTGGCCAGATGAAAACTCTAATGATTTGTTAGAATCGCCTGTGTTTCTCCAATAATTGGAGTAAAAGCATTTTCACATTGAAATGATCAAATGTTACAAGAATGGTAAATTAAAAGCTGATAAATGTCGAAAATTGAACCAATAGCATGCTTAGATAATGTGGAGAGAAGAGAAGAGTTCAAGAAAATGTAAAGCCTTCTTTAGTGAAGATGTCTTTTCTTTGATGAAATCGAAAATTGCAATTGGACTGCCTGATACCCCAAACCACTCACAGATAAAAACCGGATCACTACATTACCTTTCTTGTTTATTGATTATTTCATACCGCTTTCAGCAATTGTTATGTCATCTGTTCAGTTTTTCGTGCATTCGTAGTTCACGATAATGTCAATACGGTATCTGCTTTTGATAAATGTTAGTTTGTGTAACACTACTAAGCGTAACGAAGAACACTGTAGAAAGGTAGATCATCAGATTCTGACCAAAGGTTGCAATCAGCTTTTCTTATAGGCACATTTTTTATTCGGCAAAGTTGGTGAGAGAAATTTTTGACTTGAAGATTCTTACTTTATAAAAAACAAAGAATAATGTATATGGATGTGCCAACTGAAATTGTTTTCTTTTCATAAAACCTCCAACACGTTTTCGGTCGAGAGGTTTAAACATTTTCTGGACAATGATATAAAGTTTGGGAATCAAAACTTCATACTTACAGACACAGTGTACTTTTTCGTTTCTAGATCTTGCTTAACAGTGTATTTCATTTTGGTGGTAAACATTCCCTTTTCACCATTAACAGTGATAAAATATCGCAGATCATCACCACCCTTGGTCAATGGCTCGTTCCAGAAAATTGTCACTGATGCATCAGAGTTTGTCCTTTTAGTAAGATTCTGAACCTCCGAAGGCACTGAAAATGAGATATAGTACATAAACCAACGAAATATCTATTGGGATATTTACCCAAATAAACGAATATAAAATCAACTCAAAAAAAATTTTGTAAAAAGCTCGACTTTCTCATTTAGGCTTCTAATCTTAATACACGGACATTGCCACCATTAAACAATTTTTTTTAATTTTCTAAATTAAATAATGTATATGCCATAGGTTAGTACAGAGTCTTGCAAAAAAAGAGGATGTGTTCAATCACATGCTGTTCCTTAAAACATCATTAGGCAAAAACAGAGTAACTTAAGCCAAACGTTCACTCACATCCTGATCCAGTCAAAACTGAAGTGCTGTTGTACTGAGCCTTGTCGAAGCCGATGGCAGCAGTGACATTGTTGATGGAATAGACTCTGACGTCATATCGGGTGTAGGCGCTCAGCCCAGTGATATTGAAAAAAAGGTTAGATGTTGTAAAGTCCGGGGGAATTTTACATTTAGAACAGCTTGCTTTTATCGTGTAACTCGGTTTGTCTCCAGTCCCCTGGTCCATGGGGACCATCCATTCTAATAAGATCCACTTTGACCCAATCTGTTTTACCCTAACAACATTTGGAGCAGATGGTGGCGCTGTTGAAAACCATATTTATTTACGAGTATTGAGATTAAAAATGATAAGAAAAAATTGAGAATCAGAAATAGACAAAAAGCCAAAAAGACAAGAATATATGGCACCTAGCTCGTAGCGAAGTCAGAGGGCAAAAGAATAGAAGAGTAGTGAAAAGAGAATTTTTAATTAGAAAGCATTAGAAAGCAATAATATAAAAAGGACCAGAGCCGAAAATGAAAAGTTTTGCATAATTCGTGTATATAGGGAAAAGGATTTTATTAGGGAGGAAAATTTGTTTATAAAATCAAAGAGTGAGAATATTTAACGGAAAGTTTAAAAGCTTTTTAGTGCCATTGATATATAACTGATATTTCGCCCCTTTGTGCATCCACAGAGCTGCTAAATTAAGAAATAAATTGAATATTTATAATGGTATGATGTGATTGAGAAGGTTTGAGATCAATCGTGAGTGAAACAATGGGCTTAAATGACCTTCAGTTTCAACGTATTTATGGGTTCGTAAATCTATTCATTCTCTTTCATAAGAAATCAATAATCTTTTTGAACTAAGCTCACCTTCACAGTCGACAGTTGGAATACTTTTAGATCGAAGTGGCCTGTAATATCCATTGTTGCATTTACAAGGTGTTGTCCTTGGCTTCATTTCGTCCTCAACATTTGCACCACATCTGGTGCAATTAAAGTTGCCAGCAGCACTTTTGAAACTCTTTGCGGGACATTCTGTAAAAGCATGGCAATAAAGAACAAAAATTATCACCATAACACTCCTATGAATTCGATGAAGGAAAGTTTCAAGACAATCGATAGATATAAGCCCTAGCCATTTCATTGTATTTGAATTAGACGTAGAAGCTGCATTCAAGAATCTAAATTTTGTAAAGAAAGGAATTTATTAAAATGGGCTACTTATTCATAAAGAGAAGGTGACCTGAATATTGGGTTACCATCTTTCGACTCTTTAAACGCTGTTGTAAAGGACAGAGAACAACGATTAAGTTTGTGTTATAACGTACTAATATGAAACATTATAACTTGTTCATAGATATTGCAGTTGCAATTTCCATAACTGCTCGTTCTCTTTAAGATCTTAAGAAGTTATTTTAAAAGTTAGCTCCTTATAAGCACCTTACATTGATAAATATCTCAATGAGTTAACTTGCATTGAAAAAGGTAAAAAGTTAATTCAAATTTTTATAACACATACAGTAGGTAAACAATTGACAAAATTAATTAACTGAAAATACAATATTCTGGATATTTTATTCCTTAAATAATATCGCAGTCTTAGGAACTAGAAATCGCTGGTCTACAAATTATTTAGAAAGTCCAACCAATCAAAGTATCAACCAACAGAAGATAAAACAACTTTTTATCATAGTTTTATCATTTTATTAAACGTCTAAATATGTATGCTCAGGGACTGCGGAAGAGGAGGGGCTACTGGGGCTATGCCCCCTCCCAATATTTTCCAAAATTTACTCAAACCATACCAAAATCGCTCTGCTTTTGGCTTTTAGCATGTTTAGCCCCTCCCAAAACGTTTTAGCCTCCTCAATCTGTAATATGCTCCATGGTCCTTGTCTACGCAAATTTTTTATACTCACCATGGCAACTGGTAAAGAAATGCTTTTCATATCCAGCTTTGCAATGACAGCCACCATTTACCTTGGTGGAACCATTTGTATAACAAAACATGTAATTTGCTGCTTCTGAAATTTGGACAACAGCATTGGGAAAGCATGTTCCAAGCACCTTTCGGAATGAAACTGTGCTGTTTGGAGCTGCAATTCTAAGTGGAAATGACATTAATTCCCCTGCTGAGCATGAACATTCTATGTAACTAAGATGAAATGAATCAAGGCTTCCACAAATTCCTTGATCTCTAAAAGCAATAAAAAGTCCAGTCCTTCCTTCCATTCCAATAGTAATAGCTGATGTAAACTGTGCTCTAGATAACGGATTCAGTGATGAGGTATTCTTTAAAGCAGAAATGTACTTGAAGCTTAGAGCATTTGGCGCAGATATTTCACCTGAGCCCAAAAGGACATAGACACCAATGAACAATTTGGCAAAACAGCAATGCAAAGTATAAGTAACTCTGAGGGTTATCTGCTTCGCTGGATTTGTAGTGATAAATGGTGTTATAGCATTGCCATCTACGACACCATTACTTGTTTCACAAGCAACGAACCCGGTCTTATCTGTCTTCAGACTCCACTGAAAAAAAAAGAAAAAAAATGAGTGTCAGATGATTTGGTGCCTGATTTAAATTCATTACTTAGCATTGAAAGATAATGCACTTACTCGTAAAATTTTTGTGCAATAGCAAAAGATTACACTAAAAATTTTCAAGTAACAACCACTGATCTAAAAAAACAGGATCAAACAACCTTTTGTTCTCCTACATCCACACAAAGGAAGCGATCGAATTTTTCCATCTTGAGACCTCTCGCGCTTAAAGCTTTGGCTGCCATTTGTTAAAATGGTGCACACACAGTGCTGCGCTTTAAATTGTGCATTTATCATTAAATTCCTAAATATTCTAAGAGAAAACAAGCCTAGGAAAATAAGTGAACAGTGGATTCTCCGTTACATAAGCTTACTACCACGGCAAAAATGTTTAACACCATTTACGAATGCTGCAAGTTTTTGTTTCAACGGTTGCTTTGAATTTTGCTATGAAAAATCAAGTTGAACTAAAACCAATATGATTGAACTCTAGTCTCATACAACACGGCGAGGTCTCAAGATGGACGCTGCTATGTGGATTCAACTCTGGGCTGGAGAAGCTCGATCCAGTCTTTTTTTAGATCAGTGGTAACAACACATCAGAAAGAAGATATTCTAATGACATCTATTCTGGTAAAGTGGTAGCTATTCACATCATTCCTTAATCCCTAGATTTATCAACCCAAAAGGCCAACATTACAACAGCAACATGTCAGATAAACACTTCCAGAAATTAAGTAAATTGAAATTAAAAATAAATTAAGTAAACTCTCAGTAAATTGAAAAATATAGAGAGCTTAAGCCAGCTATAAAGGAACAATTTTCATAGTTACATGCTATGCATCGTATGAAGGGAAATAATGTAGTCCAGTGGCTGGAGGAGGAGCATTACCACCTTGAAGGAAACTTTACGATACCTACTTTTTCTAGGGTAGTTTTTGATGCAGAATTCGAATCTGAATGTAGATGAGGACATTTGTGGGGCTTTTCCGAGATGCGGGTGCTTCAATCCTTTCTAGGATGGTTTCTTTTATTTTACTGCAAAATTTAATTTTATGACCTGTAAGATTAGTAAAAAATAATTAAAGAGCTGTTCAGGTTGAAAATCTTCTTGAACAATGTTTGAATGTTTAGGGAGAGGGGGCCTAGCCCCAAAGCCCCAGTTGTGTTTTTGTAAGTCCCTAAACAGTTGAATTCAGGAGTAAATTAAAATTGCTGCCGCAGTTAAAATTATTCCTACCAATTTCTGCTTATTTCATAGTTGTTTCTACTTGTTCCTACCAGTTCCCTATCCGTTCCCTACCAGTTCCCTATCCGTTCCCTACCAGTTCCCTATCCGTTCCCTACCCGTTCCCTACCCGTTCCCTACCCGTTCCCTACCCGTTCCCTACCCGTTTCCTACTTGTTTCCTACTTGTTTCCTATATTTTTCCTAGTCGTTTCTACTTATTTCCTGCTAAAATAATAACGATTATTACCATACCATGTCCCCTTGCCCTGAAATATTTTTGTGTAGTTTTCATGGTGACTTGCTTATACTTACATTATTGCGAACTGAAGAACTAGTGCCATTTTTGACTATCCTCCAATGTTCAAGCTCAGGCAATGAAACAGGAACTGAAAAGAAATGACAGTCTATAAATAAAAAAGCATAAAGCATGATGATGAAAAAATACAATAGTATGTCACTGATACACAATCTCAAATTGAAACTCATTTTTTATACATCATGGCCCTCCTATTATTTTCAAAACAAAAGAGCTTTTTCAAAATCTTTTGCTTTGAGAATTTAATTTTCCCTTGACCTTATATCTAGCTACAAAACTTATTTATTCCCCTATTATCACAGTTATCAATATGATTCTTGATTTCCTCGGGATTAATTTCATTTTCAAATCCTTCGATTGCAGGGCGAACGCTCCTCTGGTCCTTACCACACGAAATTTCACAGGAAATGAGGACAACTTTCCAGGGGTCTTTCAGGGTAGTGTAAAAACCATACCGTCTCCCGATAATCCTTTGTTTTGGCAAAATCTATATGGCATCGTTATCATCGATTTTCTAACGGTCATTATCTTGGCAAATCACATATCGTTGATCGACTTTCCTATACAATTTTCCTATTGAGATGCGAAGCTAGATATCATATTTCTAATAACTTCACAAACAACTCCTCATATCGCTAATCTTTTCTCAGGAAGGCCTGCTGCCACTATTTTCACTTGAGAAAATCCATGTAAAACATTTCAATCTTCCAGAGGGGTTTTTAAACTTAGAGATGAAATTTTTTAAAGAAAGTTCAGTATATATTATTTACTTAAAATTTTCATCTGTGTCAATTTATTTAATCTAGAGGCTTTTTGTAGTTATTCTTCACGTGTCACGGAGAAACCTGTAGATACAAACAGACTGAGAGTTTTTCAGAAAAAGACACTACCTAGTCCCATACACCGAATGACTAAAAAAGTTGCAATAAAGGCAATGTTGCTTTGCGCAACAACAGAGTCACTGCTTACCTTCTATTCCTTTGGTAAGATTCACAGTACAGCCCAAGGTTAACAGGACTAGGCCCAAAATGGGATGCCATTTCCATTTTATTCCCATGATGGACGTGACCGACAGCAATTGCTACGATCCCACAAATTTTGGTGAGCTAGCAAATGATACTACATAACATCTTCTACCTTGCAACTGTCTCTCTCGTTGACCTACCAGCCAAGAAGTTGAACGAAAAAAAACATCACCAAAATAAATGGCCTGCTCGTATAACAATCAGTCAATGATTCGTATAAAAGCAAATTCTCAATTTCAGCCGCAGTGATAGACTAAAGCAGATAAACTATAACAGTTAAGTCTGCAAAACAGTCGATGAAGCCACAAATGGCAAACTTGCTGCCTTTCTTCAATACCAAATACACACAAGTCTATGAAGTTATTACTATTAAATGTTATTATATTTTTGATACACAATCGTCACTCGACACCATTGAGCAGTCATCTCAATTCCACTTCCGCGTGAAAGCCCTGGTTACACTAGACAAACTAGTCTGGGTTCGTTTGAGGGCTCGATTTTTGTTATGTAAATGCAAACCAATGAGGTGTATAGAGTACGCTAGAGGGATAACTCTGTAGTGAAGCAGTGAAGCATGCTGATTTCCGCATTGCACTGCAAAAGGTGTCTTTCAGTGTCTGGCGTTCTGTTTCATATCGCCGTTATCAAGGACCGAGATACCTGAGTCTTTGCCCCCAAAAAATGCCTATGTAGCATAATTAAGATATTTTTGCTTTGTAAAATATGGCTGTTGTTACGCTTATTTATCAGAGCTGCCCCTCCCCCCCCCCAAAACAAAAAGTTGCATCTCGGTCTTTGGCTATTATGATGGTTAATTCGTGCGTTGCTTTTTGGTGTAAACATTAACATACTGATAAGAAAAGGTAGTCTTTTAATAGAGTTGGATGTATGACTGTTGCATCCAGGGTAAGTGTGCCACAAGGATCAGTTTTGGGACCTCTCTTGTTCAATATATAAATAAATGACATGTTTATGTTTACATCAAATAGCTAAATATGCAATTATGCTGATGACACAACGCTATATGTCATCCACCAAGACATTAAGCAGGCTATTAAAACACTAGAACAAGATGCAGTTATTTTGAGAGAATGGTTTAAAAATAATTATTTGAAACTGAATGGGGATAAATGCCATCTTATAAATTTTGGTAAAGGCAGCAATGACACATCTCTGAAAATAGATGAAACGATAATTAAACCAAGTAAAGAACAAAAACTTCTTGAAATAAGTATTGATAATAATTTGTCGTTCAAAGGACACGTACAATCGATATGCAAAAAGGCCAGCCAAAAGCTACATGCTGTATCCCGAATCTCCAACTACATGGATGATAGAAAAGTGAAACAGACCATGCACGTCTTCATTTTATCACAATTTAGCTACTGCCCTTTAATTTGGATGTTTTGTGATCGACAGATGAACAACAGAATAAATAGAATTCATGAAAAGTCTTTGCGTCTTGCCTATGATGACTATGAATCAAGCTTTCAAAATCTTCTTGAAAAAGACAACTCGACGTCTATCCATGATAAAAATCTGCAACTGCTTCTTACAGAAATAT